>WAAG01045218.1:27163-96071 GCA_013390105.1 Tichodroma muraria
CACAAGACAAGATAATGCAGGCCAGGTTGGAACCATGGTTTCAGTTCTTTCTCTGCCAAGAAAACTGCTAGAGACAATCATTTCCAAACCTGGAAGGGTTCAAAGTTAGCTGGAAGAACTTGTTTGAAGCCTAAACCTCATAATTTGTGTTTGTTTAAAAACCCAGGACATCTTCAAGCTTGTATTAGCCTTGGGAGAAACTGCTGACTTTCCAAATTCTGAAAACTATTTAAAAAGAATTCTTAAAGTGTTTGGTATTTTAGGATTAGATAGACTCAAAAGATCTCAGGCAGATTGGAAATTAGAATAAAACAAACTTTCAAGTGACATTCATTTCATCATTTCATTCAACAGAAGAATAAGCTGAATTTCCTTTTTTATTTCCAAATATTAAATGCATTAATGAAAAAAAAATTACTGAGGAACTGTTTAACACAGTGAGGCACAGTATGAGTCACAGGGCATTTGGGAATGACGGAAGCTTGAATGCTTATTGTGTTCTGGTTGCTGTTGGAGATAGGATAATGACTGGGCTGTTATGAAGTCTGACCCTACACAGTGGCAGTGGCTCCATCTTTATCTAGATCTCTATTTATCTAGAGATGAATAAAAATTGTACTTGAATGTCTAGACTAGCTTCAATAAAAATAACCATAATGGAGCTTAATGGGTATTTTTATTGTGGAAAGCGCAGTTTGCTGTCTGGATCTCTTTGAAAAATGCTCTTCCCATCAGATTCAGCAGACCTTTCAAAAAGCCTTCACACTGGAAATGCCTCTTCAGTATCATTTCACCTTGCGGACAGTCAGTGTGTGCATGGCAGTCTGCTCACTGCAGGCTTTAGTTCTGCTCTGAACACTCCATCTACAAGGTGGCAGAGAACACTTTATTCCACGCAGCTCCTCCTTTCCCCCTCTCAGAGCAATTTTTCTTGTCTTTTTCCTGTTGTCAGTGAGCCATTGTTCCTCTGTGGGGCATCTTCTGGTCTAGTGGTGAATGGAGCATGTGTTGATATTTCAAGTGGTTCTTGTCAGTTGAGAACTAAGAACCATTTTCTACGTGCTTTCAGAAACAGAAGTACTTCCTGGTACCCTGCATAGCTGCTTCGTGACTGTCTTTTTGTAACAGTTTCTTTTGGTGTGAATGAAATCATAAGTTGAGTTTGACTAAGAAAGTTCTGCAGAAAAGTTACCTGTAAGGTGGTAGGGAAGGATTTAGAGCGGCAAGAAGCTCAAGGAGCAGGAAAGGGAATAAGGTGATGATGAACGTCGCGAAAGGTTTTAAAAACATTTGCAACTGGCCTGTGTGTGTTCACAGTGAAGTCAAAGATAAGCCAGTGCTGTGTGCTCCTGAATATACTACCTGTAAAAGTCTGCATCTTGGGAAAGGAAAGAGCATGGATTAAAAAGGGAGGATTTCAAGTGAACACCAAGGGGTCGATTATGATGACCCAGTGCTGAGAATCAAAGTATGCTGTCAGAAGCACATCCGTCTTGGTCTTTGAACTTGATTCCATTTTTAGTGCTTCTGCAGTTCTTGTTTCTACACAACAAGAAAAAAGGAAACTGACTGGAAAAGCCGGTCTACAAAAAGAAAATATATACAGTGCTACTAAGTTATGTTTATACCCTGCATTTTGCTGTAAATGGGCGAAATGTCTCTTTTGCTGTCGCTAAGAGTGGAAAAGTATTTGACTGCCTGTGAAAATGAGTCCTAAAAGCTAATACGCATCTCTGGCCAAAACGCTTGCTCATTAGAAAAACCACCGACAACATAATGAAATGACTTGACATTTTCTGATTTGTTTAAAGCATTGGTCATCCAATAAGGGGGAAGAGCAAATACCATGTGACTTAAGTGACTAATGACCTACTACATCAGATGGCATTATAAACTGATAGACTTAAAGGGATGTCAGTACTTAAGACTAGTCCAGGCACAGCACTGAGTCAGCCTGCCATTTTGTGGACAGATCTGGCCCTCCCAGAGACAGTGAGCAAGGAGAGAGAGGAACAAGGAAAAGCTGCTGTGTTTGTAGGGCTTTTACTTCCTGTGATGCTTTACCTTTATAGTTAAAAAAAAGAAGAAAAATCTAATTGCTTGGCAGATTTTCTTTTGTCTATACAAAAAAAAAACCCCAAAAAACATACCAAACCCCAACCATACTGGAAGCAAGCTGTCTTTATGCATGCCATGTGCTGATTTGTGTTCAGAGTAGGCTATCTGGTTAATAAATGGTTGGATGATTCTTTGAAAAACATGTTGTAATTTAATGTCAATTTAGAAAGTAGCATAAAAATTGAGGAAATGGTTAAGGTCCTGCTCTGATTTTTCTGATAAATATTTTGGCTGACCTCTGCTCTGGGGCAGTGAAGGAATTAGACTGTCTTGCTGTTTCTTAGCTGGCTGTAGAATGTTTTCCCAAGGAAGGCATCAGCGCGAAGGCAGTGGTGGCTGCAGAGTGGTCAGGAAGTCATTGCACTGATGGAGGAAGCACACTGAGGCTGGCAGTCAGACCAGTATCCAAGTGGGAGTAAAACTAAGGTGGAAGCACCCTTTTCACGTGCTGGAATGTAGTACTTTCTGTGGTTTTTGTTGGGAACCTCTAGTTAGCTCAGCACCTTGCAATATCCGTGCAAGTCTAGTGGCCTCCAACTTTCCCAAGTCTGTTTGGTTTCCAAAGTACAACTCTGTATGATTCATGGCTCTGCTGAGAGGAGGACAAGGAGGGTACCTCATACAGAAGAGCTGAGTTTTGTTTGTCAAGTCATGAACATTTTAAAAGGCACTGCAAGTCGAGTAGACCTACGACAGATAAAATGATGCATTCCATATGTTGTGATTTCCTGTCATTCCTACCCTGACCCTTTCTGGGGTCACCATTTTGGGATCACCTCAGCTGTGAACAATTGCTGAAACATCATCTGTTTTTTCCCTAGTGAGAAGGAAGTTACAGTGATTGTTTCCATTCTTCTATAAAATTACATCCATTTAAAATCATATGCATTCTCTTTGCTTAAAACAGAGAAGTCCTGAGGGCACAAATCAACAGGTGCTAAGTAAATAACATGCAATCAAAACTAGTAAATGAATCTAAGAGCTGGCAGCAGTGGGGGAAACAGGCAATAGAAATAAAAAATGAATATAAAAAACAGGTATTGGAGAGGGAAGTACTGGGTGAAAAAATGGGAAGCAGAAAAAGGCATTCAAGCAAGTTATTCATATTATCATTTGGGACTTCTCTCAAAGAATCTTCCCTTCTCTCCATAATCATGGCTCAGATAGTGCAAAGAGAATGAAGAGGAGAACATGTGAGGGAATCTGTAGATTTCTTCCCCTACTTGAACAACTGTGTCTTGCCTTTCAGTTTTAGCACACAGTGCCATATATTTATATGCTCCTTGCTGGAAAAATATTCTAGAAACACTCTCCTAAGCCTGCTGGTGGGAAGGCAAGGTCAAGCAGGTATCAACAGAAAGAAGGGCTCCCTTGTCCTTGCTCCCAATAACTTCTAATAATCACCCTACACCAAAACCCCAGATTGCTTGTTGGAAGCAGTGTTAGGTGCTCAAGTCTCTTGCTTTGAAAGATTTCTGGTGTCCTGCCTGGCTTCCTGCCACTGGTGCAGATGGGCACAGGTCTCCTGTAGTCCTGGGTCATATCTGCCATTTCTGTGCAGATGTCTCGTGCACCCCAAGGCATCCCAAATGGCACCAAAAACCTATGTTTAGGCAAGTGAAGGGAGCCGCAGGGAAATGTCCTGCTTGGCAGAGTGTGGCCACAGATGGACTCAGAGAAAGGAGAAAGCCCTCTGGGCCCATGATTTAATGGAGTCACTTCATTGCTGCCAGTCTGGAGGGAGGGAGGTGGCAAAGGTCACATGGGAAGGTGTGCTGGGGAAGGAGAAGGGACAGATGTGACAACCAAGTTCCATGTGGCTTGGTTCCATGCGGTTCCATGTGGCTTGAGGATCAAAGCTTCCAGTGGTTGTGTTGGTGTTGTGGCAGAGTTAATGCTCCCTTAACGCTGCCTGAAAGTTGCCACGCACGACCTGAGAACGCAGCCAATGCTACTTCAGTGCAGGGTGCAAATAGCCTGGGCTACATCTTCACAGTCCTGGTACGAGCTCAGCCACAGTGCCACTGTCACAGCCCTCCAGAACAACTGGCACCACATCTGGTCACTGAACCAGCCTGCTGTCACGTGGATGTCCCGCAGCAGTGGCTGGGCAGCTAGTATAGAAAACTTGTGTATTTTTGCAAAGAGGGGTGTCAGAAGAGTTTTCCACTAAAGAGGTGAGGAAATGGAGAGAGAAACAAAAGGTCAGGGCAGTGACAGCCATGAAATTAGTGTGTGGCAACAACAGACCATCAAATACAAGAGCTGAGTCTTGAAAAGGGGGGAAATGAAGAGTTGTGCCTTAATGGTGGTTGTTTTTTGAAACCATTGGGTCGTATTAAGTCCCTGTTGGTATCTGGATTTGCACTGCCAGGACACGTCTCATAAACATCAGGAGCGTGCTTATTTTTATTCTCTGGAAAGCAGATGAGCCGAACAAGCACACTTTTATGTTCTGAGTATACAGTGAACAAGTCTGGTCCTGCAGCCCTGTCAGCATCCCTGGCTCCAGCCTTCAACACTGTCTGCTATACTGTGCCGAGCTCCCTGAGCAAAGCTCCAGTGGTTCCCATCAGAACTCCACAGCTGCTCCATCCTGTGAGCCTCCAAGGAGGCAGTGGGCAAGGAAGCCTGCTGGAAGATGAGCCAGCCTTAAGGCAGGAACTGGGGGCAAGTCTTTGAGATACATAAATAGGAAATCCATCAGTTATCTAATCAAAATTTTATTTCTTCTCTTTCTAAATGGTAGACCAAGACTTATTTGATAATGATGGACTATCTTTTGTCACGTAGCTAAATGAATAATCTTTCACTACTATTCCTATTCCACATTTATGTTCTTCCCAGGAGCTCCAGATGACTTTGCAAAGCCACTAGAAGTGAGAAAGTAGTTTGCAGGTGGAGGGGGGAAAAATTAAAATTATTTCATGAAAAATGGCATTCTGTGGTTAATGAAGCAAGTTTTAAAGAAAATTTTCCCAAAGAAAGCAATTAGAAAGAAACATTTCAGAGAAAATGTTGATTTTTAAAAATAAAGTTTATTTCTAATTTAATGTAGAAAGTATACATTTTCTGCCCTTCAATTTCTACACTGTATTTTTTTTCTGCAGGGATTTCCTTTTGGTACTTTTTTTTCTTTTCCAGTTAAGCTGCAAGAGATAGTAACGGTTTCTCACTTTCAGAAAGATTTGCAGGCCATCTGCCCTTTCCTTTGGCATACCCTCAAGGGAACAGCAGTGGAGGTGGGCTAAGGGACCATGCATCTCTCCTGAAGGGCAATGCCTACAGCCTCCTTGGTTTTCCATGGATCTGGGCACAGGATTGGTCTGAAATGAACAGCCAAAACAATCCTCCTTTCTCTGAGCCGGAGTCCTTCCCCAGGGCACTGGCATTCTCAGCTGATCAATTCTCCCCAGGATCCCTCCCCAGTGTGAATGTTAATAGGAGGGGTACAGGCAACTGATTTATAATATTCTTGAAAATCTAGATAGATTGCTGTAACAATCAGAATTAATTACTCTTTTCAAGATTTTATGTTTCCAAGCTTCCTTTTTCCTCCTCCTCCATCCCCCCTACCCCCTCCTCTCCCTGCCAGCTCAGTCGTCCTCTTTTCCCTCTGGAGTCCTTCCACCTTGGCTCCTGGCCAGCTCCCTACAATAAAGTCACATGCTAATCAATAACACTTTTATTGAGAGTGACAGACAGGAGCTAACTGCACCGAAACAGTAACAAGTTCAGCCAGCAGTAAATGTGCTCTCCTCAAATCCCAGCCCTTGTGCTTTGCTTGCTGCCTCTTCGGCTTCCCTTCAGTATCTGTCTCAGGCTTCTACTCCTCCCTTCAGACCTCACTACACAGTGGTTTTTTGACGACCCTGTCTAAAGTGACGGTTGCCTCCAGGCCTTCTGACAGGAAGCATTCGGTCCCTGGGATTTCAATGTCCCTTAGTCTTGACTGCGCTGCTTTAGTAAACTGGTGCTCATGCCGTGTAGCCATTTCTGTTTTGGCTGAATGCAGGCCTGTTTCTATGAGCAAGGCTGAAATATTGGGGGGTAACAACAGAAATCTGCAGAGTCAGTCCCAAACAAGGTGTATCCCACAGCAGTATGTTCATTTCCCAGAACCCTCAAAGTCTTGTGCTAACCCCAGACCCACCTGATGCTAAAACAAGGGTCCAAGCAGAGCTCTGCAATGATGCAACTACACTAGTCCATAACTGCACTTAAAAAGAACTGAGACCATTGTTGGTGAGAATGAGTCCAGCTTGTGGTAGGGCTCTGAAGGTCACCTCTTTGGCCAGAATAGTGCTGGTACTTTCTGACAGAGCTTAAATAGGACTCTGACTTGTTTTGCTTCTGACACGGTCTTGCAGCCATTCATAGACAGAGCTGCTGGTCTGGGAAATGACTCTTTCCTGCATCTGGAGATGCTCTGGCAGGGCAGAGGAGCTCAGTGCTGAGAAGCAGCCTCTAACATGCCCTTCCAGCACAACTGACTGACCATCGCTCCTGAGGGCGGGCCCTTTGTACTCAAGCATGCCACTGTGCCAGCAGAGCTCCTGCTGCTCACCATGACTCATTCAAGAGTACATGAAAGCAGGTCTAAGACAAACTGAGAGGCTAATGGCTCCCAGACCATGAGAAGATAGAAGTTACCATAATAAACACATTGCTGGTCATTGCTATTTCTGCTTTACTGATCCAGGCAAAGCTTGGTTGGAGTAAAGGATCAGTGTAATAGGACATAGGAGTCAGACTATCTGATGTGCCTCCAAGAATGACACATCATCCTCTTCCATGACACCTACACAGCCTCTTGCTTTGCCAGAGATGTGATCAGCTGCATCCATGCCTCCTTCCTATCATGCTTTCTGCTAAGCAGGGAGAGAAGTCTCATCTTCAGGTGCTAACTGTCCTCATCCACTGGACACTGCAGGGACACCACACTTGCCTCACTCATTGACAACCATCACTTTTGCTTCATCTAAAGTAGATGCTGGTCTCCACTTTCCATCACATGCCACCTGATACCATCACAGTCTGATGCAGGCATGCCAATAAATCTGAAATGTTGTGCTTGCCTAGTATAAAATAAAACCCAAAACAGAGAGAAGGTTAGCAGAGACAGCTTTGCATGTTTAGAAAACTGCCTGCCTTCTCTGTACCACCTACTTACAGCGAGTCTGATCTATCAGCAGTCCTGCAAATCCTAGCTCAGGGGTGTTTGGAAGGGACTAGGATTAGCTGAGGTCTTCTAAAGGAAACCTCTAAGGCTATGAAATATTTCTAAGCTTAAGAAATAATACTTCTAATTACTTTTTATAATTATTTCTTCTGTCAGAAATATGAAAATCAAATATGTGTGATGTTAAAAAATTATTTTTCATTAGAAAGTTGTAATTTCTTTTATGGACTTCTCAAATGTTCCCTATCATTTTTTGAAAAATTACTTCATTTCTGGCAGAACACTATCTTATACCAATTGAAAAAATTCAGTAGAAAAGTTTTAAAAACCAAGTGAGGACTGATAAGGGTTTTGGACTTTTTTTTCAGTTTTAAAGTGCATCAGTGTGTTTGGGGGTAATGGTGTTGTAACACAGAGATCAGGATCTTTGGCCTTCTAAAGAATGAGCTGAGATCAGTTTGCTGGATCCTTTACGAGTTGGTAAATCATTTATTGGGATGTGCTGTTGGACAAAACTCAGCAACAGTGCTTCATAAAATATAAATAGTACAAAACACTTTAGTTCTATTAACAACCTGTAACTGACGCACTTGAACTCTTTCTCATTTTCCTTTTTAATTTCTCTGTCTTGTAAAGTGGAGCTTGGTTTATGATTGCAAATAAAAATGAATTTGGTGGATCTCATCTTAATTTTATCATCCCAAACCCATAGTTTCACCTTCTGGCTTGTATCTCATAGTCTCTACTAAAGGAAGACTTGAGTGCAGGAGAGAGAGGAAACAGCCAAGGGAGGTGCTGGGGTGGCTGTGGCACAGCAGGGGCAGCGATCAAGTGGTAGCTGGGACACCAGACCCTGCTGGGAGGTCAGTTCTGAGGTGTGCCATCAGTCACAGAATTTCGTGACCACTCTTGCTCAGAGCTGTTCTTGGCTCAAGATAGGGATATTGATCCCTGACTCCCACGAATCACTAAATCCTCTTTCAAATTAAAATAAGTGAATAAATAAGCACAGGCAGAAATGCAGGAAGCACTCCTTTTCAGATTATTTTGCAGATCAGGAGCCAAGTGAAAAAATCTGTGAGCCACTGGGATTAACTTGCTTGCAACAGCAGGACCAACAGGGGGTTGCTTCTGATGAGAGTGGACCCAGTCCCTTGGTGATGTCCTCTGAGGGAAGGCTTGCTACACTTATCCAGTGAATCCCTTCTTTGGCTTGTATTCAGAAATCCATTGTGCTGAATGGGGTTGCTGGCCAATCCCCAAACCACTTCTTCCTTCTTCCTCTTTTTCACTTTCCGCATGATCAGGGAAAGCCTCAAGTCTCTCTTTATCTTTTGAGTATGGTTCACTAGCTTTAACCTGGGAAGTCTCAAGACTGAATAATTTTATGTTCCCTGTTTGGACTGTGGAGATAAGACAGGATGGTGGAATGGTGGGGAAGACAATGACAACTGGATATTTGAAACCAAACTTAGGATTTGTGGAGATGCCTTCAACAGGCTTTGTTCTGAAGGTCTCCCTCTGAAGTACAGTCCCTTTTGGTCTAAGATGTGACATCTCTTCGTAAGTATTTTCTGCAGAGAACTTGTAGCACCTGTCCTTGTGATGGGTTTTAGATGCAGTCTGGGAGGGACTTGCAAGGGTTGTCTCTGAGTTACAGCTGTTTTCTTTCCAGAGCACTGAGCAAAGACAGGGAAGGTGGATCATCCTAGGATAGAAAAATAGAATTAGAGGTAAATAACTTTTATTCTCTGCTCTCATTCCTGCATTTTACTTTTTAGGGAGTGGAGGATTGAAACCAAATCATCCCAGCTTCTTCTCAGTGCATCTCCACTGTGTTCACCTATTGCTTGCTAATTCCACATTGGCTGTTTTACTCTTAGAGGCATATGAATATGGTCCTAAGGATGGAGGAATAAAATGACACTTTCCTTCTGTTCTAACTAGAATAAAATACAAATAGATGCTTCAACATCCTCTGTACTTTCAGTCCCGAGGTAGCATTTCCCCAAGCAACTGAGTGGACACAGTCTGCCATAAACAATATCAGGTTCAGCCCAACCAGCAAGTTTGCCTCACAGTAGTGCACATGGGAACAAATTGGTGGGAGGAGATATACCATAGCACTGTGGGAATGGGAGGGAGCAGATAAATTACAACCCAGCATCACAGGGAAGTGCAATTATCATTTAGCTGCAACCTGCTGATCCCACTGCTTTACCTCTCCCTTGGCCTTCTGGACTGGAGGAAGAGTAAAATGGTGCTCAGCCACCCATAAGTGTGATAAGCTGATACACTAGTCCTACCTTAGCCCTTGCCCCTCAAAAGCTGTACATCTCCAGTCCTTCAGATGATCACTCTCATACCATGCTCCTTTCCTCCTCTCTGTCTGTACATGAGTAGTTTTGATGTCCTGGGGGTTCTGTGAGCAATGCCTTAACAATCTTCCTCAACAAATGAGTGATGGGCAGTCTTGTGGATCCCTGAAAGCACTACATCATGCCTCGTATTAGTCAAGTCTCTCAGATTTTAATATTCTTCCACCAGCTCCAGCAGCGTACATGTGAATACATGCCTCTGTGTGTGCATGTGAAAATCCTTGCCAACATGTCACCCCTAACTGAGCAAAATATTGACAGGTTTAGATGTGGAGAGAAGACGGGAAAGAACATTGTGTCTTTCTGGAGAACTAAAAGGCCTCTGCCTTCTGCATTCAGTGTGTTCATTCATCTCACGTGCACATGCATGCACAAACATCCCCCACCACTCCTACAACCACTTCCTCGCATAGAGTCAGAGCCAAGGAGAGTATATATTTTCTCATCATGGAACAAAATCTTTTTTAGAAAAATAATAAAACTTCATTAGAGTATTAATTCAAAGCTTTTATTTTTTATAGTCCCCTTTTTATCATTTTTACTGCTAGGTTTAAAAGGAGGAGATTCCCTACATTAGGGAGGCAGCGAGCTGTTTTACATGGAGTGTCCAAGTGCCATTTACTAGTATCAACTTTGGGATGCAGGTTGGTTGCCTTTGTGCCTGACTTGCTCTTAGTACCTCTTTGTGCTTTGCTTTGGTGCTGTCTGAAGCTGCTTATGTGCTGTGCATTTGCCCTGGTATCCTGTGTGTGTATCCTGTCTGACGGAGGGAGCTGGAACTGGAGTATGTGGTGAATTTCCACCTGTGTAATGCATGTTGTTTTCTTCTGTACTTTCAATGAGGCTGAAGCTTGGAGTAGATCTGAGCCAGCTTTTTCTCACCTCGTCCCTGTGCTGTGAATCTTGTAAGGTAGAAGTTACACATGTCAACATCTACCTAATAACAACACATGAATTGTGCAGAGCCCTGAGCTCTCTGTGAGGGAAACATGACCTTCATTATAATGATACAGTTGACATTTTCCCTGTGACACTTATTGTAACATCATTGCTTCCTGTTGGCATCTGTGGGCTTATCAGGCAGCTTGTTCAAGCAATCTGGAGTTGTGATGAAATCAGGCAGGAGGGAACAGGCTGAGATTGAGGGGGACGAAGAGGGAGCGGGGCAAAAAAGGAGGATTCATGGAGTATCAGAGCATACAGAACATTTATGAATGTGAGCTAATCTAATCCTCTCCCCCTTGCATCCGTCTCCCTGCCTGTGGATTCACAAACCCCCTGCACTGCAGAACCCAGCATCCCTACAGCTCACCACTTATTGTTGGCATTCCTGCTACTGGTGGCAGTGGTGCTCCCAGCAACAGGAGCCCAGGCTTCCTGGGGCAGTCAAACTCACCACAGGAGGTCCAGGGGCCTCTCTTCCATTGTGCAAACCTCTTGCAAGCAAAGGTGGCTCAGGCACCTGGCATCTATCCTGAGGCTAACATTATGGCATGCTAAGTGATGTTTGTGTGAGGATAATCCAGGAGATCTGGTTTACATTCAGAATGTTTGCAGGCTCATCTGCTGATGTGTTGAAGCTGGCTAGGATTTGACTGATCTTGAGGTGAAAATTAGGCCCCATAGTGGTCAAAATATGGAGTCAGGTGTGCTGACCCAGTCTTTCTTCTTCTTGCAAACACTTTTCTTCTGTCTTTTAGCATGAGTCCTAAATTTATCATCACAGTGAGGAAATAAATTATTGCAACAGCTGGGCCTTGGGGTTGGTATCTGTACTGAAATCAACTAGCCCTTGGCCACCTAATACCTGCCCAAAATGAGGCAAGCACATGTTAAGAGCTTCTGATCACCTATGGTGGGGGTTGGTAAAAGCTAGTTTAATGTACAGAAAAAAAGCTTTGTATCCTTTTATTCCCCAAGCATTTCAATTTCCTGTTGAAACTCCTGAACTTAAGCCTTGGGTCCAAACACTCCATCTATGCTAAGTGAGGCTACTGTGGAGTCCTGCACTTTTGCTCCTAATCTACAGTCTGCAAACGTCACATGCACCACTAACTCATTACGACTTAACTGATGCTACAATTTTTGTGTCAGAGCTGATGAGAGGCCTAAAATTAAAATTCTCAGCAGTTTCAGCTGGCAAGTAGGCACATGTATTTCCTGCCCCTTTTCTGCTTCCCAGTCGCTCCTCTATGCTACTTTTGAGTACAGCTGTTGCCAGGGCAAAGCAAGCCCTGCACTGTGTTTTACTTCTGACAGCATCCTTGGCTGGTTAGCTGGGAGAAGAGGAGAGTGGAGTAGAGCAAAGTGGCTCCTTCATTTTTCATGGGAACGTAGGATTTGACATACAAGATCCGACTCTGCCTTCCCTAATGGCCAAATATGTGATATTTCAGAGGAGTGCAATATCCTGCCAATAGAGAATATATTTATTGGCACAGTTTCCTGCCAAGGGTTTTGGATTGAGCTGCCTGATAGACAAGAAGTGCAGTGAGAGCCGCCACAAAGAGGCAGGTTGTAGGCCCCTCACGTCTCAGGGTAATGCTTCAGGCAGGGGACTCCCTTCCTGAGCCCTATGGAAAGCACTCTGCTTCCTGAGGCATGAGATTCATTTGCCTTAGTAATTACTGTGGCTCCCACAACTACGTATGTTATTAGCAGGTATCATGTGTTTCAGGCATAAAATGATGTCGGGGGAGGAGGGGGGGGAACCCCCAAATTCTTAGTCATTGTTCACCTGAGTTGATCTGTGCTTGTGGAAGGGAATCTCCCAAGTTGCTAATGTGTAGCTTTACAGGCTATGATATTTGCGTGCAGTGGAGATGATGGGATATATCTTTCATTTCATCTGGAGGAAAAATAGCTCAGGATTACGAGAGATAAGTAGAGGTAAAACTCCCTGTTATTTTAGCATTATATGGCACTTTGGGCCTTTTTAGCTTCAGTAACACTGTATTCTGCCTCCAGGGGAGAGGACACTTTGTTCCCTCACACACAAAGAACATGCAGAGGTTTCCCCCGTGAATGTCTTTAACAAGGAGAGGAGAGCAGCATGGGAGAATTCAAGTGGAGTACAATAAAGCATTTTCCATTTCAAATACAGCATTACCACAGCCTCAACTCTGGGATGGAGACTTTGGAAATTTTGCACTGTTGACGCTCACAATTTTAGCAGCAATTCTTAGTCCTTCCATATCTAATTTCGAGCTCAGCTGCCTCTTAGATATGTGAGAAGACAAATTTTCCCTTCATTGCTTTTTGGGTGAAGTGAGGAGAGCTTGAAGGTTTTTTACTATAATGTCACCTGATGAAATGCTTGAAAATACAGCCCTAAATGTCACCTGATGATTCAAAACCAAGAAATCTAGAAAACTAATTTTCATGGTTTGGGGAGGCTACACTCAGCATTTCTGATTGCCTGAACTGCCAGTACATGGAAACAAAGACAGACTATTTAGAAACAAAGGTGCCTTGATTTCAGAGCTGTTTTATACAATAGAAATAAGACATCACTCCTTTTCACTGCTTCCTCAAAGACTCCCAGCAAGCATTTTTCTCACAGCCAGTGAAGGGTGGATGTATCTCCGTTCATAGTGTGTCAGTACCTGCAACAATCCGCACATTGTACGACAGCCATTTGCCTGCTCCTCTGTGCTCAGACCCTTGGTCCTTAAGATGTGCCTGCTAAATCACAGTTTTTCTTCCTCTTAGGATACGTGGAGAGGAGGATGGGCAAGGGTGAGAGAGAGGTTTTCTCTGTTCATTAGAGGGCAAGATTAAGCCTTATTATTAATTATTCCTGTATTGTGGCCACTGGTGGCCTGTAGTATTCGAGAAATCAGACTGCCAGCAGCACTAAATCAATGCTGCTGCTGGTTCAATGTTATCAGTCTGTAGCCACACAGAAATTTGGTATGTTATAAAATCTGAGTAACGCTTCATAATTGCCTTGCAAAAATGGGACATTAGTGTTTTCTAAGTGACAAGCCTATCTGGAAATGCAATCGGGTCTTTAGCTGTAATGCTACGGCAGTGATAGCTAAGTCATACTTAGGGCAGAAATTAGCTAAAAATTAACCGTACAATTGCAAACGGGCAAAGCAATTAAGTGCAACCCATCCTCCAGGCTACATGGGCCTTAGTGCTCATCACTGAGGAGACATTTCTACCTGTGGAGCTCTCCAGGCTGAATGCAGGTTAAAAACCTCTGTCGTCTTCCTCAGAATCCACAGACAGTTCATTCCAGACAAAGTGGTATTTACCTAGTTCTTTCCTGGCTCTTAAAACAATGGTTGAGAGCAGATCAAGACCCTCCCACTTGATACAGAAGAAAAAGTGGCACTGAGAAGTATTCAGATAAAGCACTGAAGTAACCTCTAGTTTAAGCTGCCATTAAACAAAGGTTGTTTTTCACCTGGTCCCTGGGCACACTAATTTGGGACTATGCCAGTACCAAGCCAGCTATGTTGCTCTGGGAGGTGAGCTCTCGGTCCCCTGTGCAGCAGGAGCTCCAGCCTAAGTGGAGCCAGCCCCAGAACCTGATGTATTGCTTCACAAAGGTGTGCAAAATTAGAGAAGCTATAGAAAAACTACTTCACATCCCCTTGAATCCTTGGGCTGGGCTCTGAATGCGAAAGCCATCTGTTCCTCCTTCCGTCTCTCTCAGACCTAAGACCATTAGGGAAAGATGACTACTCTCAATGACAAGATCCTCTTGGCTGGCTGGTGTTCTTTCCCAAACTTTGGCAATCCTCTGCCCCGTTTGGCCAGAGGATAATTTCCTCTGTGGTTCAGCTGGCTTGGCGTCTGCTTGCAGGACTTGGACATGGTGCTCTGAGCCTCAGCCATGGAAACACGCTGGCCATGCACACACAGAAGCCTGGTTTGCCAGGCTGAAAGACTGTGGCCAGTTGGTCGCATCCACTGTAGCGTCTGGCCACCAGCTGGGAGACATGACACCCAGAATGTTGCTCCGTATGCTAAATGAATTGCGAATGATTACAAAACCTGTTTCTGTAAAGGCTTCTCCTTGGTTCTTGGAATAGTTGCATGCTGTGTCCCTCTTAGAACTGATAAAGCTTTGGGAAGGATCAGGACAGTGATATGCAAAGGACAACTTGGCATTGAATTCAGCATGCCCTCTTCATATTGTAATTTTTTAAAATTATTTTTATTTAATGTAACATAACAGAGACTTTACATTTCTTAGAAGCTGCTTATCTCTAGTATGCAAGTCTCTTCTGTGGTGCCAAGCAAGCTTGGGCCAGGTCTTGGTGTAATCAGTGTTATCAGCTGATAAATGTTTACTGTGCCATGTATTCCTCTGTATATATGTATGAAGTTAAACCTGTGTAAGATCCAGGAGAAAGGCATTTCAGAGTACTTATAGAAAGTTATCTCTGCATGTCTTTAATTAATCCAGTAATTGCTTGAGGAAGAGCAGTAGTCACCATACTGTGTCTTTGGTAAGACCTGAACTATTTTCATACCCCTCCAAGACTATCAGACCTAGGATTCTGGTTACGTGTGCAAATTTCAAAGCCCAGTTGGTGAAAGTGTATGAAGTCTCAGTTCTAGTAGTAAGCTGAGCAAAGGCTGCATAGGGGGTTTTGAAAAAATTGGGAAGTCTCTGTGTAGTCCCTAAGCCTCTTGATTCACTGGGCAACCTTGCCTGTGTTAGCCGTCCTGCTTAGTGTCTCTGTGGAAATGAGTGTAACGATATCGATTGATTAAAGATCTTTTAACTTCACAAGTAAAAATGCCAAAAAGGTGCTAAATATTATGTACCTTTACTTTACATAAAGTTTAGGGTCAGGATGATTTTTAATGAGGATTATGTGCATTTATAAGCTTAAGCCACATAAAATGTACTTAGTGGCAGCAAAAGTGGTTGTTAAAATGCGATCATCATGTGGCCCAGAACTGACATTTCTGGATCCTAGTCCACTGTGATGCCAGATCCAGTCCAGGTTTCATGTGCCTATGTTGACTTTTCTTGGAATAAAATACATAATGGATCAAGCTGCCATATTAAATTTAGTTGTTCGCTGTCACATCACCCAGTACACAGTCTGGTCCCTAAATCCCATACTAATCCAGTTGTCTGTATCTTCTTTGGTATAAAAGCACATTAGCCTCAAAAGAAGCTGCAGAGACATTATTCCTAGAATAATAAAACAGTGACGAGAGGGTTAATATCAAGCTTCAGTCCTAACCTGATATAGCATTTATATGTCCTCAGGAATAGCACTTCAGCCCCAATACGTATATTCTTGATGCTTCACTGGGAAGATGATGATTTGTGATTTCTCTTTATCCTCTCTCACACCCATCTTCTTTCATTTGCTTATGGTAGCCCCAATGTGTAGTGTAGTTTTAACAGTGTCAATAGTTTACCTTTTACCTGGAGTGAGTTTAATAGGATTTGACAGTGACAGAGGATGAGAAAATTCAGTGATTCTATTATTCATCCCAGTTTTGCAGCAGTCTGTGTAGGTTGTATACTATTAGGAGAAAATGTTTGTACTGAAGGTTTCCTATCTCTCTCTCTCTCTCCATCTGCCTCCATCCTTACAGCTTGCTCCCATCATCACACTGTGGGTACCTCTGGTCAATAAAACAGGAAAAAAGTGAAGAGAGGGGCAGGAGGAAGGCCAAGGAGCCACTTAGATATCAAATAAGATAAATTCATATATTAAAGGAGAGACCTTCTCCCAGAATGTTTACAAGCAGCAATTCAAGCAGAGCCAGAGCCACCTTTGTCACCCATGTAGCTTGCAAGCACTGTGTCTGGCAATTGACTCTGTGTGTTGAAAGGATAGCTAAGACTCGTTCATGTTTTTACAGCATCTCTCTAGGTACAGGCGTTGCCAGTGTCTTCATAATATCCCTTGCCAAGCTGCTGTTATGGGGCCCGTGTCTTTGGCCTGTGTGTATTGTATTCATTTCAGTTTTTAACTGACCTTGGTTTGCTCCCTGACCATTGCTCTACTTCCTGATCTCTAGGGCTTCTGCTCACACAGTGCTGGACATCACTGGAAGAACTGGGGAGGCAAAGTCTCAGCATGATGCTGGCCTCTTGACTTTGATTCCATCATCTCTGCAGTGCAGAAATATATAACTGACTCCTCCGGTTAGGAAAGGGAAAATATCCTTTCCAAAGTCCTTCCCTAAAAGGTTAAGAATTTAATTTTGGATGAACATCCTTGCCCTCTGAGCAAGTCTTTGTATTAATGATCTCATGACAGATTGCTCCTTAAACTGGCCCTAGCGCAGGTCAAGACAGAGTGAGAATATTCTCTATTTAATGAGGCAGAGATCAGAGCCTCTAATATTTCATCATTCGTGCTCAGGGGAGGAAGGCAGTTATGAGCTTGGAGAGCTGCTGGCAGAAGGGGCCCTCGTGAGCAGTTGCGACAGCAACACGCTCACTGCATAGTTCTTAGCCCCCAAGAACTTACTGCTGTAGGTTTCCAGCTTCCTCATGGAAAAACTAACCTTTGTCATTAAACTCATTTAAATGATTGAGTTCAGTGTTGGTGAAAGATCCGAGGCTAATAACCCTCGGGACAGAAGAGAAAAATTTAGTCTGCGTAGAGACATAGTATGAGGAACATGGATGCCAGTGGTATATGGACAACCACAGTCTACAGGACTATGTGTACCATTCAGTTTTGCTCCTCATCAGCTTTTGCCTAGGAAGGGTGGGCAATCTCAAACTCAGATGGTAGTAAATTAGAAAGCCAACTTGCAGATCCAGTGGTTTACAAGTGTCTTAATTTATTAATGAGTGGAGGCCATCTCAGTGTGCGTAAATATAGATTTTAAATCAGTTGACATGATGTACATAAACAATCAAACTTGTAGCGTAGTGCTGAGATGCTAATGTTAAATCCACCCCTGACTTGAGTGCTACTTTTCAGTAGCACTGTGTTCCCTGGGAAGCAGTGATATATAGTGCTGTGCAAATCACTGGTGCCCTTAAATTGCAGCTCTGAAATATTTACACATCCAAAGTGTGTGTGTAAATTGGGAGTATCACAACGTTCCCATACGGTGACAGAGATTTGTAAATTTTGCTTCTGTGCAGTCCAGCATTTTCCTGCTAGTGACCGGGAGCCAGGACCCAAGAGCATAAATTCCCCAAATAATTCTTGCAATACTTAGGGTGAGCTCAGCTCCAGCACTTAGCTACTAGAAGCAAATCTTTCCAAGGTGCCACAGTTATGATTTGCCTTGAAAGGGAGAGGTAGTGTCTTTAAAGTAACAGCTTCTGGAGAAATAATAATAGCTGTGCAAGGTGCTATTCCATGACGTTGAGTGAGGCCATCCTAGCTGGCTGTAAGGCTAATTAGATTGGTCAAGACTGGACTTTGAATCTTGCATTCAGTTTTGGGCCATGCACCACAGCAAGGACATGGAGATGCTGGAGTGTGGCCAGAGAAGCGCCATGGAGCTGGTGAAGAGTCTGGAGCACAAGTCTGATGAGGAGCATCTGAGGGAGCTGGGGTTGTTTAGCCTGGAGGAAAGGAGGGTCAGGATGATCTTGTTGTTCTTTACAACTCCCCGAAAGGAGGTTATGGTGAGGTGAGGGCTGGTTCCTTCTCCCAGGTAAAAAGTAGTAAGACAAGAGGAAACAGCCTCAAGTTGTGCCAGACAAGATTTACATTGGATATTGGAAAACATTTCTTCACTGAAAGGGTTGTCAAGCACTGGAACATGCCCAAGGAAGCGGTGGATTCACCATTCCTGGAGGTATTTAAAAGATGTGTAGATGCGGCATCTAGGAACATGGTTTAGTGGTGGGCTTGGCAGTGTCAGGTTGGACTAAACGACCTTAGAGTTCTTTTCCAACTTAAAACATTCTCTGATTCTGCAGTGGAGGAAATATGCCTGAAGAGCAGCGGATGGTCATTCCTAACTCATCATGGCTGACTTAGACAAGTCAGAGTTCACACATGTGGCCGAGCCCTGAGTGCCAGCTGGCACCATCCAGCTTTCCTCACTTCCCTCCACCCTGCGAGAACAAAGGGTTCCTCACAAGGCGTGGAATTTCCCAGTGCAGCGTCCCGGAGCGTTGCCGGCAGCTCCGACACGTTCGTGGCGGGTGCGCGGGGCCCGAGGCGCCTCACGGCGGGCGCGCCTCCGCCGCCGCCATGACAGCGGCGCGCGCTCCCGCCGCCAGGTGTCGCTCGGCGCCGAGGCCGCGCCAGGGGCAGCGGGAGCCAAGGCCCGGAGCCCGGAGCCGGGAGCCAAGGCCCGGAGCCGGGAGCCACTGCCCGGAGTCGGGGTCCCGGAGTCAAGGCCGGCAGCCCGGAGCTGTGGGCTTGGTGGAGGTTGGCTGTGGGCCGCTCTCCTCAGGCTCCGATTCCATGTCCTGCTGTCAGCCATGCACCTCCATGGTCTGCCATGGTCGCTCTCTGCAGCATCTTGGGGAGGGGAAGTGGTGAGGGAGGTGCTGATCTCTCCCCCCACTCCCGGCATCCAGTGACAGGGCACGTGGGAATGGCTCAAAATTGTCGCAGGAGTGGTTTAGACTGGCGCTAGAATGCATTTCTTTACCGAGAGGGTGGTGAGAAAGTGGATCAGGCTTCCTAGAAAAGTGGTCAATGCCCCAAGCCATCAGTGTTTTAAAGACATTTGGACAATGCCCTTAACAGGCTTTAACTTTTGGTCAGCCTGGAAGCCATCAGGATGAATGATTACTATAGGTTCCTTTAAAATGAAATAGGCTGTTCTAGTCTATTTGATCATATCCCATTCTATTCTATTCATTGGTTAGCAGTAAACATAAAAATTCCACCAAAAATTCCCATAATCTCCCCCAAAACAAACAAAACCAATTAAAAAAAAAACACAAAAAAACCCCAAAAACAATCAAACAAAACCACCCCCCCAAAAAAAAAAAACCTAAAAAATCCACAAAACCAAACAAAACCAAACAAAAGCAAAACAAAACCCCAAAAGCCAACCAAAACCAAACAAAAAAACAAATAAGAGAAACTATCTGGACTGCTTGTAGTTGTCATTGTATGATACATTTTATAAGAGGACCTTTGCCTTGTTTCCCAATTTTAACCAGTTTCTAATCTGGATAATTACGTTCTGTCTAATCTCGTACTCCTTTAGCACTTGTTATTCTTCTTCATTTGCTGCCTTAAACTATTGTTGCTTTTAAACAGCTGTTTTGTTCCATCACAGAGAAAGCTGCACTTCAGGGAAGGGCAAGCACTTGTCAAATAATATTAGTTCAATAATTTATATAATGTTTTCCGCCCCTGTTTTGTCATAAATTATTCACCTTGTATCATTTTGTATTATTCATCTGGTTAACTGAGGTAGCCTAACAATTTTAAAATGTGTTTGTCAAAAATATTTGTTGAATTACTTTTGTCAGTTTGGGGCTTTTTTTTCCCAAAATAAAAGCTTTGACAAATAATCACAGTCCTTAGCTGCCCGGCCCATGTGGTCAGTGAAGTGGTTTAGATAGATTGATGGCGAACAGTTTTGTAAAACAAAACAAAGCAGCAAAGCAAAAAGAGCACAGCTGAAGCCCATTTTCTGAGATTTTGTATACTGTGAAATGTAAAATATAAGTGTCAGCTCTGTTTGTTAGCTGATCATCTCTTGGATGGCAGAATCTCTGAGGCCGTCAGTTTGCCATCTGAATTAGAGCGTGGGGATTAGAGAAATGCAGGTTGGAAATATGTCGGAAGGACCTGTTTGCTATCTCCCACATTCCTGAGGCAGCTTGTGGGCCTTCAGAATATTACAGTTTAAGGTTTTTTTTGCATCCACTATGAGACTGCTGAAATGGATGTCTTCAAGATTGCTTCAGACTTGGTCTGTTTGGCAGAAGATGAAGTTTGCCATAGGGTAGGAATGCATGTGCAGGTGGGGCCATGTTGTGGATTTCATACAAGTTTTAAATGGTCAAGTGGTCTGTGCCCAGCCCCCTGAAATACTTGTGCAGGATTGGCTGGGGTTAGAAACAAAAGCAAGTCCCCCCCTGCCTCTCCAAGCTACAGAAGAGCAAAGTGAAAAGTATTGACATAAAGATTGAGGTGCCCTGAGCTGAAGGTACTTGGGAGATGTGTTAAAACCGTATCAAGTCTTACCATGCTGTTTGACGAGCTGCTTTGCTGGACCTAACCAAGTATATGTGAATTCACTGTGCCCTTTTTTTTAATTGCTAATGGTAGCCTTTGATGGTTTTAAGACAAGACATGCAGCCTTCCAGTTCAGTACAGGGTGAGT
The DNA here is from genome assembly GCA_013390105.1 of Tichodroma muraria. Classification (NCBI taxonomy): domain Eukaryota; kingdom Metazoa; phylum Chordata; class Aves; order Passeriformes; family Sittidae; genus Tichodroma; species Tichodroma muraria. The sequence goes on from WAAG01045218.1 coordinate 48,098, forward strand.
ATTGGGAAAAGGAGAGGACTTGCGAAGAGGCCTTGATCCTGATCAGGAAGGCATCAAGCTGCACATGTGCAGGCCCTATGCTGTGAGCTGGGACTCATCTCCTTTTCAGCAGTTTTCTGGAGGTGAAATGAAGGGTAGTCAGAGATTGTGGCATGATGCTGGGCTTTGGAAGTCTTTGGTTTGACTGTTTTGCCACAGGTGGCTCAAGACTGCCTCACTTGGTCTGGTCCCTGGCGTTGTAACAGGAATGCTCCAGTGTTTTCTGCACCAGGTTGCTACGCACATCAGTATGTTACCACTGGTTTCCTGTTTAGATACTGCAGACATTAGGACTGCAGAGGTACTTTAACTGTATCCTAAAAGTCTTTATGAAGCATTGATTGGCCAAGAAATGAGAAGCAGCAGGAAGCCACAGCTTTCTGACTTAGGAACTTGCAAGTCTTTCATATGGCTCATCTTGAGCTTTGCTGACATGATCTCACTTGCTAATGTTTTTTTGCAGAGCATCCTATGTAATGACATAATTAGTGTAAATTGCATTTTATTTTTAAATCATCCCCTTTCCTTCCTGATTTTTTCATATCTAAATGTCAACTTTTATGGTAAAGAGTGGTGTGCTGCAGAGGCTGAACAGAAAAACCTTGTGCAGGTGGAAATCTGCTGGTGGAGCTTCTGAGCCGATGTTAAACAGGAGCTCAGCTGATTCAGGTCAATGTTTTTTTAAGGCATTGCCAGTTGTACTTGATTTTGTTTTCTTCTTGCAGCCCAAGTCATCCTGGCATATCAGGTATTAAAGGCTTTAAATTATGAGTAGTACTGGTGAATCGCAAACACATATCCAGATTTTACAGATCAAAGGTAAATGATAATGTTAGTGCACCAAACCTGTTCAAACATGGTACAGTAAAAATCCCCCTCCCTTAATATGGTGGGAATTACTTTCCACACAATACTTACCTTTCTCTGGAAGATTAAATTCGAAGCAGTTGGAGCTCTGGGAAGGGATGCTATTAACTTTCTTCAGCCTTTATTTTTCATTTCTGGTCATTCTACTCTGGCTAACTGTAGATGACATTAAGAATTCTAACACACTTTCCATTTTGCTTTTTCTTGTCCTTATGGTAAACTTTATAGGGGCAGGCATAGCTTCCTTATTGAATATATATGCAAATCTGACACCAGAATTTTGTTCTTGAGTCCCTGTTTTCAAAGCAATATATTTAAAAGAAAAAAAAAAAAAAGTTGTTTAGCTGATTAGGAATTTTGGAATCAGTACAGATCCCAGTCCTATTTTTCAAGGCAAAGAAGATTCAGTCAAGTTCAGAAATCAAAATATTTACCAGAAAATTGCATAACCACAGTAATAAACTACTGATATTATCAGTTATAACAGAATTGCATCGTAGTCTTGAACATCCATGAGCTGAGCCATCCTACCTGCATTGCAGGCTAGGACTATCACTGTTACCATTTTATGCACTGGAAAACTGAGGCCTATATCATAAGTGGAGATTTACTAAAAGTCAGAGACTTCTCTAACTCAGTCATGCTTCTTCTCCCTCTTGTTCATCTGAGTTGCCTAAAGTTTGCTACTTAATTTTCTTCACAATATTCATCAGGACAGAATGAAAGCCTGTTCCCAAAGCTAAGGGAAGTTGAGAAGACAATGAAGGACTTGGAAAGATGTAGACTCCAGAAACTGGATTCTGGGCATGTACTGCCAGGACGGAGGATTTTTATTTAATTTTATAGAAAAATGTTCTGGTTATTTTACACTGAGATGCAAAATCTCATTTGCAGCCAAGCCCCGGAGGGAGTAAAAGGAACTTGGAGAGCTCATAAAGACAAGTGTAATAGGATTAATAAGAAAAAGGCCTAAGACATAAGCCTTCATTGTACACATTTCTTGCTAAATTTTAGTATTGATGAAGGTGAAATGCCAAAACGTAACCACGCGCTCATGTCCTTGAGGCAGTAACAGAATATCAGCATTCATATGAGCTGCTCCTGCCACCATTTTAAGAGCAAACAAGTGGGGATTTTGCCTTTTGAGGTAGAGAATGAAGGGAAAGGGGCAGGAAACCTGGTCATGAATGGAGATAGCTCTCCTGGCAGGATAAATATTTACCTGGTATTGAACGTGCATGTGGGATGGAGGGTGTGCAGGGGGAGGGCTGGGGACCCTTTGACAAATGAAAAGGGAACACAGTTGAATTCCCAGAGAATGGAGCAAAGGTTAACTTCCATCACCACTGATTAGATCTAGAGAGAGACACAGATCAAAGACAATGAATGGGTCCTAAATGGGGTCAGTTCATTGTCACGTGGTGCCTTCCCTGCATCAGTTATCTCAGCATCTCCAAGGCCTCTGAGGAATCTTTGCTGACTGCTACCCAGCAGACTTCTGTGGCTGCACAGAGCACCCAAGACCTACAGCGACCTCTCTTTTGCTCATCCATACTTTTAACAGAAGAAAATGGAAGAAGGAGAGATGGGGCCAGGCCCATCACATTTTTCTTGTCTGTTTTGCCCATCTCTCTATCTGCTGCTACCAGTGCCCATGTTGTGGGAGAAGGATGATTGCATCATTTCCATGTAGTTTGCTGTTCCAGCCTCCTGATTTAGGGTAAAATGTGGTTGTGCTGCTGGGTGTTCAAATGTTTGCCAGGTAGGTGCTACCAAGAACATTTATTAAAATAGACAGATGGGCACTAAGGTAGGAAGCAGCCATCAGAATGCTTGAAATCAACCAACTGTGAAATAGAAAATCAAAAAAATGTATTCCTGGAGCCTTCCCTTTTGGGGCTGTCCTTCTTACATTTTTTTACATGTTCGCACCCACAAACAGAGAGCTATTTATGAAAATGCCACAGACAGGTATTTTGTCTTTTTAGGCATTTCCGTTTAGCCAGGATTTGGCGGGAATCTGAGAATGGCTCCCTGAGCCAAAACTGGTGCATTCAAAATTGAAATGCAGTTTTGCTTGCAAATAAGCACTCGGGTTCCTCAGGCAGCTGGGGCATCTCAAACTCAGGCAAGGTCTGCCCTGTCCCTGCTTGAGTGCAGTAGGAGGAACACAGCCGCTGACTGCTGGTAGGTAGGAGGTGAGATTCCTAATCACTTGTCTAGATGCATTTGCAACTTATTCTGATTCCTTAACAGCTCTTTCTGTCTGCTGGAGTTCCTTTGGCATTGTGATCACTCTCCATTAGCTCTTGCAAGTAGTGGCATGAGATGCCAGGATAGATACTGTCAAAATCAAACATCTTCGTTTTGTTCCTTTTCTTTCTTCCCTAACTTAGCACTGGAAAAAAACAAGATGTGTACGTTTGACTTTTCATAGCTATGTCTAGAAGGGGGAGTCCATGGCTATTAAAACCAGTATGTGTCAGTCAGATATATCAGATTAGTAGGGAGATCTCTACTCTTAGGTATAAAAACATTATCAAATCAGTCACTGTCTGGAGATAAACTGCTGTGGCGTCAGTATTAGGAGCTTATTTTGAGTTTGTGTTTGATTCTCAGGGGATGAAGGGCAGTCCCCAGTACTGTGGCTTTCTTGTAGCTGTGATCTTGGTTGAGTCACTTGCTGGCATCTCTTGCAGGACCAGCCTGCAAGAACTGTGAATTTTCTTTGAGCTTCTATGATTCTAAACTTGACCTTGGTCTTACAGTATTTCTGCTTATCTGTCACTAACCTGAGGGAAGTAAGGATATTGTCAATGGGTGCTCAGGTATTACAGCAAGGACTGGGGTAGAATATTTATCTGTTAGTTAGATTCATAGTAAGAGCTTGTTTGTAAAAGGAACGGACCAAGTTCCGAAGTTCTTAGTGCCTGTCATTCATCATGCTGATGCTGATGACATCATCCCAAAGAAAAACCTAAAGTAGGATAACAGATTTGTACTAAGACAGTGGAGACTGGCTCTCCACTGTTCCCCAAGTGGGTCTGTACAAAGCCAGCACCAGATTCTTTTATCACTTCAAGGGCGTGATGTCATAGACAGAGATTTTTCATTTCTTTGTGCTTTACCTCAGCTTTGGGCATGGGGAAATGACAATCTTGGTCTCCAGATGGTGTCAACTGGTGTTAACCATCTGGGAGTGGGACTTTTGAATGCAGGATAAGACATTCAAAGTAGGGCTTTTTCCTGTTTCTTTTTTCTGTTTACTGTGAAGCTCTTTGAGATCATCTAAGGGAATGTGCTATAAAACACAAACCATTAGTCAAGAATATCTAAGTGCACATTTTTGTCCTGTTTCTCTTAGTACTTGACAACATTCCTTTCCATTGGCTGATTTATAACCCCTAGATCTGCAAGGTCATTTCCATTTGATTCTGCAATGTTGCACTTTTAAATGATGCTAAAAGCTCCCCTTTATTGTCAGGATAAAATTAATACAAACCAAGCAGACCTTGACCAAAGGAGTAGCCCAATAAAACTGTGAGTAGCCCACACTAGGCCAGTAACTAGGAAGCAATTTGCAAAGGTCAATGATGCTTTCAGTTCCCTTTTTTGCCCTCATAGCACTGTATAGAGCTGCCTACAAGGGTCAGAAAGCATGTTTACCTCTCAAACACAGCAAATCCTCTGTTTCCCTCACTTTCCAAACATCTAAGCCCTGTCTCCTCTTGCACCCTGTACAGGTTCAGGTGAGCCAAGAGGGTTCTTTTAGTCAAAGGTATTGCACCTCACAGTACAGGTATTGATGGAGGGACATTCAATGTACTTCTTCCCTCCTGAAAGAGAAGGCACTTGCTTGCAATTTCACCTGAGGCTGACAGGAGTCCTTCCATTTATTTAAGGTCCCATCTGCATCATCTTGTGATTTTTCCAGCTATGAATGTTGCTGCCTCTGGAATCATAGGTGTCAGAAGCAAGACATGTCTTTGGTGACTAGATGTGCTCTGTTGGCTAGATCTGGATTTGAAAGAAGCATATTCAGGTCTTGAGCAGTGTTTGGTGAGGAAATGATGCTTCTCTTTTCCATTGCTCCCGCCCCACACAGTGAACCCAGAATGCAAGGCCAAGGACACAACTGCTGCAGCTCCCTCGATTGTGAGTCATATTCTTCTGGCCAGCGTGTTTCTGCATTTCCATTGTCTCCCAAGGTGACAAGTACAAAAAGAAAAGGAGCAGTAGGGGGGAAAAAAGGCTTTTTGTCTTTTTAATCTCACCATGATACAGAATTAATCAAGCATCATAGGAGCATTACAGGAAACTGTTAAGCACGTGGACTTACCTGAAGCTGGGAAGAATGTGGGACAAGCAACCTACTGGCTGCAATATGATGCAATCTTCTAGAAGTAAGATTCAGACCAAAGTGTGGTTGGTGAAAACTTCCAGAGTCCTGACTGGAGCCTGGGACCACACACCCACCCTACTCTGAGTGAAGTCTGTCTCTAGCTCCCCTAGACTGAGACAGAAGCATTTAAAATGAAAACAAATCCATGAAAGACTGCTGTTAAGCTGTTTGAAAGATGTCAGCAGTGCCATCATTCTTCTTTGAGGCGGACTTGGAGGCAAAGTCACCCTCTCCCCATTAAGAACCCTCACATCTACACTGCTTTGATACTTTCACACTGGCTTTGTCTTTCAGTGTCTCCTCCCTTCTTTGTGTGTGCCTCCTATGACAAGGCAGGCACCATTATGCAGTAGGATAGAAAGCAGTCCTGGAGTTGGTAGACTAGACCCTTTCTTTCCCTGGAGGATGATGGTGAAGGGAAATCACTTCTTCTGGGCTTCATTTTGCAGTAACTGTTGTTCTGCCATCAGCCTTGACCTCCAGCCAGCTTTACAGCTGCCAAAGATCAGTGCCCTCCTCTGTGTCTACACATGTATGCCACTCCATGCTGGTTCCTTTCCTACTTTTTCCCTTGGTCCCATGGGAGACAAAGGGAACAGGTCCATGTAATCTGGTCTTGCAATTTTCATGTGTTTACATTTTACGTACATCCCCAATGTCCTTAAATGCCCTTGCTCCAACCTTCTGTGCTGCCTTTTCCCACTTGCTACTTCCTCCCCATTGCCTCTCCTCTTCTGTGCCTTCATGCACTGCCCCCACATGGAGTCCTCTCCTTTTTGCCATGCATCTCCTTGCTGGCCTGCAGTGAAGTCACAATTGCCTCCCATTAGCCAATTTAAAGATCAAGTTTTATGTCTGTGCTAGGTTGTTGGGGTTTCTTTCACCTACTTAGTATTATTTTTCCAGCTCCATCTTGGCACCTACATTTATTGGAAACAAACTGCAGGATAATTTGTTTTTCTAATTTTCAAGAGCGAACTCCTGGTTCCAGGGGGGCCGGTGTTTTGGGCACCCAGTGCCAGCGATCTGGGACTGCACACAAGAGATTTGTGCTATGTGAGGAAATACTTCATTAGACTTGTATTCCACGAAGATACTCTTGCTTCTTAACACCTATGATTTTAATTAAAACCTGGGAAGTGAAGAATCCTTGGGTTGTATTAATGTTTTCATTTCCATTAGGACAGGAGAGTTTATAAACACGAGCTGAGTTTATAAATTAGACCTTGTAAGAATATTATGTGCACAGCACAGCAAAGGCAGATGAGAACTGGAGTGGAGCTGGCCCCATCTGTCTCTTTCCTTGGCTGGCTCTCACTTTCCAGTGTCCTCCCCTTGGCACAGGCTTTTCTGAGTTGTTCAAGGGTTCCCCCTTGGAGACTAAGCTAATGGCTTCTTCCACTTCTTTGTGTGGATGTTCTCCTCACTCAGCAAAGCAGGAAGAGAGGCAGATGTTTTAATCAGGGCCTTGCAAAACAACTTGCAAAGGTGACATTGGGTATTGGGATTTTGTGATGAGTTACATGAACAGAGAGAGATTCTCCTGACCCAGTTCTCATATGCATGTGTACACAGAGATGCACTCAGAGATAGTCAGGTCTAAATATTCATCCCACTTACAGTCATCCACATCCAGAGTGTGAATATGTATCGCTGAGCATGCAGGGGAATGTGACAGAAGATGCAGTCTCCTCCAGAGATGATGTGACAGCTGCACACAGCTGTGCACAGGCTGCCCCAGGGGCTGCAGGCAGGCATTGCCCAGCAGGCACTGCCCAGCAGGCACTGCCTGGCACAAACACTGATGCAGGGAACCGTGGGCCCCATACAGCCTGACTGTACTCAGCTGTGCAAACTTCACACCAGCCGTCAGTGTGACACCAGTGACAATAAGAAGCACTTGTGTGCTGCGTTCTGCTCAAGGACAGGTTTGCAAAGGCAACCACAATTTTATGCAAGGGAAGGTGAAGTGTGGGTAGATGAAGTGCCCAGATTCACACAGTTTGTCAGCAGCAAAGCTGAGAATAAAATCTGGATCTCATGTGTAGGGATTCTGACTTTCCATTCACAATTCCCACAGGGTAAACTTCCCACTCCTAACTGTAATTATGTAACATCCTTGGAAATTGCTTTCCCTTGGAAGTGTAATGGTACAGAACAACTTATTTGCATCTCTGACCTTTGGCTGTGGTAGCTCAGGTTGGCTCAAGACCCTCTTGCAGTGGTCGTCAGTAGGGTCAGCTCAGGAACACCCACACTGTCAGGAAGGAATGACTCCTGAGCTAATCCCTTCAGGCAGTATCTGGGGTAGCCCACACCCTGTTAGCATTTGCTTTTTAGAGGGTGGGTACACAAGTTTCATTCTGAAGTCTGGCTTCTCTTCAGTATGCTGAAGGATGCAGTACCTCAAAGGATCTTCAGGAATGAGTTTGAAGGCATTTTGCATGGGCACCTGTGCATGAGTGTAAATGTTTCTGCTCTGCAGTCTAAACTATGTGAGTGGAGTAGGCTGTCTCTTCAGCCCTTGATGACATTGGTTTAGCACCATAACTGCTGAGCTGTCTGAGCTCATTTGCAAGGTAGCACCTTGGATTCACAAACAGCTCAGTTTCCATCAATGGCTGAGGTGGTACAGGGGGTGTAGGAAGTTGGGAGCAGAGCTCCTGGGTGTGCCTGCCTCTCCCCATCTACCTCACAGTACGACTGGATGTTTTGACATGAGGGTGATGTTCAGGAGAAAGGAGGAAGGCGTAATCACTGTCGGTCTCTGTCTCCTTGAGCCCAGTAGGGCTGTTATTGAGATATCCTTCCAAGCAGCTTAAATAGAAATGTCTGGTGACAAAATGAAAACAAATGGAGAAGCTGGCGAGACTGGCTGGCGGGGGTTCCCCTCCCCGGTGCTGCCAGCCCCTGAGAGGGAGAGGAGGGGCTTTCTGGCACTTCCAGTCCGGATAATGCATCTGAGTTAGTGGAAGGGGCAGTGGCAGGAGAGGAGGAAGGAGTATATAGCTTCCTGGGCAATTTTTCAGCCTCTTAAAACACTGCTGGACCCCCTAGAAGCCATTATTTAGGCTGCCTGGCAACATGGGCTCTCGCCCTCTCTTGAGACTTGAAGGGTCTGGGTCACTGCACCCCTGCAGAAAGAGGGGAGAGCTGAGGGCCCTCAGTCAGGGTGATGCCAGGAGACTCCCATTGGCAGCGCTGCAGCTCCTCTGCTGCCACTGCTCAGGTTCAAGGGGATGCCAGTGGTAGTTCAGAAACATGCCCTGCTTTTTGAAAAAAACATTTTGCTTTCTGTCTTTCACTTTCCTTCCCTGTATTTCTGCAGGAGTGTTGGTCACCTCATTTAAAAAACAGTCTTTGTTTAATCCCTTTACTTACCCAGTCCTTCTCACCTCCATGTGGCCCAATGCCCTTCTTTGCTAAAGGGTTGAAAAGGTGATAGCTATTCACCAGGAATGAATTTGCCAGGAAAAAGTCTTGCCTGACTCACTGCCTGCTTAGGGAAGCAGTAAATCATTGGCATAGCATAACCCCTTGGGCTGAGTGAGCAGGGCTGTATGTGAAGGGTGTCAGGGAGTCTGAAAACCTGAGAACATGGCACATTGAGCTCCATCCAACAGTGCTGCTCCCAGGGGCTCTTGCAGGGACTTCACGTTTTCAATGAGTGGGAGTAGGTGGGGCGGGAGGGGAGAAGGGGATTGGGAGCTGCATAGAAATACCGTGGTAACACCCTCACGTTAATGGCAACACTTCTCCAAGAAATTTCTCTTGAGAGTTCCTCATTATGCAAACAAGTCTGGCAAATGATAATGCCTCCTGTACTTCCAAGGATTAATGTATGTAAATGGCAGAGCTGCTGCTCGTTCCCAAAAGCAACATTCAGTTTCCCACACCGGAGCCAGCGCCTGGGCCAAGGGCACTGAGTCTCAGGGTACACACAGATTGCTCTTTCCACTCCCCTTTTATACCAGCTGGCCTCTGAATTTTCTAAGATCACTGGACTAAATACTACCTTCCTTCAAACATCCATGCCCAGTAGAGTGTCGTGGCCTTTCATCGTGGCCTTCCGTGTATGTGGGGTCAGTTTATGGCACCTGCAGCCTGCTGAGGATGCTGTCACGTGTCTTGATGATCTCCCAGAGAAATCAGCAGAGTAGATCCCGGTTCTGGGATCTACTGGGGATTTGATTTGGGATTTGATCCAGGGAATATATTGCTTCATAACATTTCTAGAATGCAGGGGGGTAGATGGGGAGGGTGGATGACTTCTTCGATACAGGCCTCAATTTCATGTGGAAAATGAGTTGTTTGTTATCATCTGAAAAGAATTTAGTCACCTTTGTGAAATGCACCTTTGGTGGACGTTAGGTCTTTTTTATTTCAGTGTAATGGGGTTAACAAGCAGAAAACCACAGAAAAGTCAGGTTTTGTTTTGTTTTTTTTTTAAATAATCTAGGTCAGGTCAGTCTGAGTTAGCTGAGCCTGAAGCTGACATTACCAAGTGTATCTTGTGGTAAAACCAAAGTATGCTATCAGTGTGATATTTTTCCACTTGAGATAACTTCTGACAATTGCCATGAGGTTAAAAATGTACTTTTTTCCCTTTCCTTTTTTTTTTTTTTTTTAAACAACTTTTGACAGTAGGCTCCACCTACAACTTTAATTTGCTTGACTGTGCATGCTTAGCAGAGTCCCATCATGACTAGCACTAGTACCCAGCATCCTCAGCAGCAGCAAGGCAGGGCAGTGCTGACTACCAGCATCCACAGCTTACTTGCCATGTGGCAAACAGAAACCTGGCCTCTTCGAGGTGCTCTGACTGCCATCTTCCCTTAACACCAAATAACTGCAAATGAACTGATTTCTGATTGCTAAAACTGGTGTGTGCAGCCAAGCATATCTCAGCTAAAGAACATTCATTCAAGACACAGGTGAGCTGTTTTGCCAAGCACCCAGAGACAGCTGAAACCAAAGTAGGTTCGGAATTTTTAGTGCACAGCCAATTTCTCAACATTTTTCTCTTTTCACCCCCATGCTGTTATTAATAAAATGAAAGTGGAGGATTTTGAGTCAAGTTTTGACCCAAGCAAAATCGTACTAATTTTTAGTGTGCTTGAACTTTTGATTTCTAATTAGTTCCAAAAAAGCATGAAGCTAATTTTGTTTTCCTTTATTAGGTTGGGGGGAGTTGTCATTTTCACCCTCTTCTCGAGCCAGCTGAACTTGAAGAAAAGAGCAAAATGGTACATGATGGTGGTTCCCTTCTGACTAAGCAGAGTTAAATCACTGGAGATATGATCTACATCGCACAGCCTGTAGCAAAGAATGGAGGCATTTAACCTTCCTCAGACTTTTATAAGACAAAAGGAAAATGCATCTTAACACTAAAACAGCTTGAAATTGAGCAGTTTGGGGCATTTCAAGAAATAAGACTGAAGCATTGGATGACATGAATTTCTTTGTTTCAGACCCAGAAGGAAAACATTATAAAATTTCTGTGAATTATTTTGAAATTTGCTTGTGCCATGAGGGCTAGCTGTGAAATTGGTGTCATTTCGAATTCACACGAGAGCTGACTTGTTAGGAAAATGCATTACTAGGATGACGTTTGGCCATCCAAACCAAAGCGTGCCAAATGCCAAGTGCTTGCAGAAGGGGGTGGTGTGGTTGCCGTGAGCCTTAAGGGAAGCACCGCCTGGGAAATGGATGCTGAGCCCTTTGCAACCTGCTTGCCCCTGGCTTGCAACCCCTGCAGAAGAGCAAACAGAGGTTTGTTTAGAGGCTGCATTGTCTATTTGGACCTGAGATGAGAAGAAGAATGTATTGTTTTGTATTCCAACAACCTTGCAGAAATGGATGTTTTCCATCCAGATGCCAGTTTCTTTTCTGCTTTGGATACAAGCTGCAGAATTCTGACAGCTGGGGGGAGGGTGGCATGTGTGTGGAGCAGGGAGCTGGAAGCTGGAAGCTAGATTTGGAAATCCCTAGCCTGCTTTTTTGCTCACGGGATTGTGAAAGTGCTCAGAGATTGCAATTCTTCTCTAGCTCTGAAGAATCCTGTTGATATATGCTCCACATTATGATCATATATAAAGACTGATAAGGCATCTTTGAAAGAAAATCAGAGGGGAACGTGTTGCTGTGCGTGCTAAAGTAGCAGAAGTGTGAACATCACGTTCAAACCTTACATTTTGATATACGGCCATAACAAAGGGAGTGAGGGGTCTGTCTGTATAAAGGACATCACAAAATCTACTGCCTAATGATTTTTTTTAAAAGAAAATATAAATCAAAATTGAGAAACTCAGAAGGCTTTTACACCTACTTAGTGGATTCTGTGTGCATTGAATGTCTGCTGCTGTAAAACCCTACAGTACTGTGTCTTTGAAAGTTGGCTGGGAACTAATAGCACCTTATCAGGGTTTTGCATGCGATAGCCCTAAGGTTTACCTTTGTAGTGCCTTTTGAAAAAAGGTCCTGCTGTACAGAGCTCCAGTCTGTGCTCCAGCTAAAGGTGAAAAGGGGATGCGGGAAAGGGAAGTAATAAGATTATACCTAATTGCTTTAGCATCCACTTAACTATTTTACATATGTGTCTTAGAACAAATGTTTGTGCAGTGTCTAGACTGGTGTTTACAAATGTGTTAGCTAACTCTGGCTAATTGGGGAGCAATTAACATGAGTTAAAGCAGTAGTCTAGACAAAGCCAGAGTGCGCCTTCTCTCTTCCCATCCACACCAAGCCTGCCAGAGCTTACGAAGCACTTGGACAACACACTCAGGCACATGGTGTGATTTTTTGGGGGGTCATCCTGTGCAGGGACAGGAGTTGGACTCAATGATCCTTTGGGATCTCTTACAACTCAGGATATTCTATGATTCTACAACCTCTACCTTTATTCTGCAAGGGAGGAGAGGCTTGAATTGCAGCATAAAGAGAAATACTGCTTCCTCTAAGGGAAGGGGAAAAGCAGGAAAGGAGGGATCCGGAGTTCTTCCGGCAGTGTGCCAGCTGTGCCAAAATCACACCTCTGTGGGAGTGCTGCCATCCATTTTCTTTGCTAGGCCATGGCATTGCCTTTATCCAAGCTATTCCTCCCTTCCTTGGGCCTTCTGCAGGCTCCAGCCTTCCTCTTGCTTTTCCCTTGTCCGCATTGTGCCTGCCAGCGCCTGGTACAGCCCTTCTGTCTGCCACCCCTCATGCCCCATCCTAAGGAAGGAGACTGCTCTCAGTTACACTCAGGTGATGGCTTCCCTTACCTAAATAATGCTGCCTCTCCAATGGCAGCTGTGCTTTTGCTCTGCATTTGCTGCAGACCCCTGTAGGGGTGGGCATGGCAGCAGCCCCACCCAGGGCTGGGGGCAAACCCTGGGAGAGTCCTGACAGTGGTCAGGGAGCCAGGGCACGGCAGCACACCCCCACACCCCCACCCCCCCCTTGGCCATTTTTGGGAGCTGTTTGACTGCACTGTGACATCAGAGCCGTCACCGGCTGGGAGCAGAATGCCAGGTCAGGTGCGCCAAGGCCCCCATGGGCCGTGCCAATGCTGCACAGCCTGTTCTGTTGGTGCCCAGAACGGGATGGTTGTGGGAGGCAGAGGTGGCTGAGCCCCTTAGCAAGTCTGCTTTCCCTGGCAGCATCCTGTACGCCTGGAGGTGCCTCCCAGCCTACCCTCCTAGGGACCTGCAGAGGCAACCTGCCCTTGGGTCTGCTGGATGAATAAGGTACAGGCCAGGATTGCGGGAGGGCTGTTGCGCTGTGTGGAAGCACCAGGCTGGAGGGGGATGAGGATTACCAGCTCCCAGTCCTCTACTCAGACCCATTGTGAATGTTGTCTTTAGAGTAGGTTTCCCAGTGGGAAAATAAAGGGGAATTGCTCAGACTGAGCAACAGCTGCTGCTCTTTTGGAAGTGCCGTGTCTGGTTTCCCTGGCCCCCTTCGACTCCTGTGGAACCAGTTTTTTGGGGGTTGGATGCTTTGGGGATTGTGCCTTGAAAGCAGACTTCGGGCCAAGATCTGGGCTGAGCCAGAGTGCCAGCACACTTGGCAGGCCTGCTTAACCATGCTGTAGGATGTGCCCTTGAGGAGCTTTTTAGAGATGGGCTTTCATGAAGTGTGTTAGAGATGTGTGTTACAGGTGCGTACCAGGGGAGGACTTGTGGGCTTTTGTCTTTCTCTTTTCCCCTCAGTACTTGTCGCAAATCGTAGCAATAAGACTTGTTCTTCCACAGCAGGGTAGGAGTCATTCCCCAAATAAACTGGGCCTTCCTTGGGACTATGGAGTGGAGAAACTTGGTCAAGGACAGAGCAAGAGAAAACAAATTTTATGTGGGAAGGATTTATGAGCACAGACACAGGCATTGCTTGTTCTCTTTCCTATTGCTCACACACGTCTGGAAGTTAAACCCATGAGCTAATTGCAAAGCCACATGCACACATTATATATATATAAATAATAATAAACCTCCCATTCATTATGTACCCTGGAGTGTCTAACCTGCATTGCATCCAGTAATTCATTTGCTTGGGAATCAATCCAATATTAGAATAGCAAAAATGAAAGGTTGGAAGAGCTCTCAGGAGTCCATTTTCTTCCTTGCAGGCAGGATCAAAAATATCAATTGCAAACTCATGATCTGCCACAAATAGTCATACATGTGCAGAACAGGAGCAGATTTCCCTGCTTCTACATTTTTTAATGTGTATTTTTACCGAAAAGATTCCTAGGAAGATTTAATTCTGAGATAAATTTGTTTCTGATGTGCCAGCACATACTAGAAGCTAATAATCGTGAAGATTTTCTCATGTGAAAAGGGAAGCTGGCAATCCCCTACTGGGGCATGCAATATTCACTTCTGGGTCCTGGATTATCATATTCTGATTAAAGCTTCTGTATGCATTAAAATGTTAAAACATTTTGGAAATGTTTTAATGTTCCGACATATTTTAGCATTCCAAAACTTGGAAGGGTTTGGAAATGTTTAATATGCTCTCATTTTGAGTCTTTCTATCCTCCATATGTCTTTTGCAGAATTTTTGCAGTCCCTACAAGTTTCTGGAATCATTAACAAATGGTTTTATCAAGGTCTCTTTAAATTTAGGGGAAATCCTCTCACTGATGCAACAGTTTTTGCCAAAGATTCTGGGAGTTTTTTTGGTGGAAGACAACATGAAGGATGAAATGTTGATAATGACTGGAAATAATTAGGAAGGCTTGAAAAGCAGGACTTTTTTTGTGCACTTGGGAGTTGTTCAAGACAAATCTGCATATTGTCAGGAGAGCTCTCGTAGTGCCGGTTGCAGGTACAGTCATTCTGAAGACAGTATCAGCTGTCAGACTGACTGTTTGCAATCTACTGGGATGCATGTCTGGGGTTGTGCTCCTGTCATGGGTTACAGGCATTGGTTGTGTTCACCTGAACTGCTGGTTTATTTTAAGTTCTCTGCTTTAAGGTGTTCATTTTTAAGCACTTGTCAGCTCTAACAGAGGCAGCTTTGAAAGGTAAACTGGTTTCCTAGGAAAGTAAAGTATTTTGTTCTAGTCAAGTAGAAATTTTGTATTCCCTATTATAAAATTGGAAACAGAGTTATTAAAACAATGCAGCCGTACTTTGCATCTCTCAGTAGTTTTAGCTGTCACTCGTAGAAATTTTTTTGGCACTTTGTACTCACCAGACACTTTGTACAAACCAGACATCATCTTGCAGAAATAATCTTCCAGGACAGAAGTTGTACTGTTTATCTTAATTCTCCTTTTATATAGAATCATACAGAGTTTGGAACCTCCTTTGTTTTATAACTGACTTTCCTGAGCTCACGCCTATCTTCTTCTGTTGGCATTTTTACAGGAGCTGGCCATTTTAGTTTTAGAAGCTTGTGAAATGAATTTTAGTTATTAACATTCATGTTTTCTTCTGAAATGCATCAGCCCTGTGTGTGTTGAAGAGTTCTTTCACTGGGCATATCCTCATCAAGAGGGAAGTTAATTGCACAGGCACATTCCCTGGTATCACTTACCTTAATATGGCTGTGTGTATGTTCTCTATGTTTGTTATGGTTTCTGTAAGCCATACCAGAAGAATCACTTAGGAAACAGTATTTTTCACAATCTCAGAAGTGAAATTGAGTCGTGTGGCTTGTGTATAGCATGTAGATGATTAATCTAGCAGCTGGAGCGCTTCAGATTTCCTTATGTTAGCAATTTTAGGAGGACATTTGGGAAGGACAGGGGATTGGCAATAGGTCCATATGCGGAAGGAAATTATGTTCTGTTTGTAAGTGAAAAGTTTCTTCTAAATTTATTTGAAAGAAGAAATTTTTAGTTTAAGTATTTGCTTCCAAAATATCCTCTAAAACTTCTCATTATACTCCTTGAGTCTATCTAGAAAATATTTTAATTACATTTTAGTTTCTAAAATGTAGAAATATTTATCTCCCTATCATGAGGCTTGAATAGGTTAAGTCAGCTGTCTAAGTGACTGAGGATCAATCATCAGTCCAAAAAAGGGCAAGAGGAATTTTGAAGGATACACACAAGAGTGTTTAACAGGTGCTGAACACGCGTAGTGCTGTCTTGCAAGATTTTCAGTGACTGTCATCACAGGTTCTGTTTTTCAACCATGCTTGCTCCCAGCCTGAGGAGCTCTGTTTTGAAAACCTGTGTGCTAGGTTTGTTGCCCAAATGAGATATCAGCTCATCAGAAAAAAATCTGTCTCCAGTTGTGAATGCTGCACTTGCTGAGAAAGCCAGCCAAATGCCTTCACCTGCTGCAGATACCAAGCTTGGAGTAACCCCGTTTCAATATAAGCCTTTTGTCTTGACAGAGCGGGGGGGGTTCCTTTCCCATGCCCCAGGCATCATGTGAGGTGGGGTGGTGTGCTGGAAAATCCATCCTTTCCTTGCTGGATCCATTCCAGCACCCCAGCTCACAAATACTGTGCAGTGGGAGAGGCATTTCCTTTTGCAACAGAGGCATAAAACAGCTGGTTTGTGCCCTACTCTGGTATCAGCTGTGGGTTGTGTACCTCTTCCTCTGATAATGTTGCCTGCCACACCTTGCTGCTTATCTCTACTGCCACAGTTTTGCAAAGTGCATAAAAATCTCCTTGCATACATTTAATGCAACTTGAGATGAATGAGTAGGGGGAAACTTGTCGTGGACATCCAGAAGTGAGATATAATCATCCCCAGTGCCTTTGCTCACTGATGCTCAGCGTGAGCTAAAAGAAAAGCTGCTTTCCCTGCCCAAATGCAGCCAAGGGAGTGGGATGCCTTGTTGTTTCCGGGGCTGCAAGCTCTGTGTATCTTCACACTGGGGTCCCCTGGGGAGGTATTTACACTATCATTACTGAATCATTTGGTGTGCTGTTGAGCACATGGGACTGTCAAACTTCTGAGTTAAATCTACTCATAGACATTGCAAAGCCATTTTGATGCCTACGACAGTTAAAACCTCTTACGGTGAAATCACTTATTGCAGCCTAACATTTTGCTACAGTGAGAGTGGGTGCTTCTAGTAATCCTTGAGAAAGATCGAATTGAATTGTAAAAGGTGTTTCCATTGTGGCAGTGGCCAAGTGCTTAACCATGTGAAGGTCCAGGGGAACACTGAACCGCCATTTCAATAAGGACATCATCTGGAAACTCCACAAGAGGAAATCAGCAGAGGTTCAGAAAAGCACAGAAAGGGAAGTGCCCTCACAAATCAGTAGCTCTGTTTACGAGGGAGCATGCATGTGTTTGTCTGTACAAGCAGACGTGATTGCAGGCATCTAATCTTGAAGTTGTTTTGCATGTTTCACACATGCAAAGGCACGTGAGATAGGGCATCATCCGTTTTGTTGGTGAGAATTATATGGGGTGCCACACTCTGAGCTAAGCAATCTGTCACCCCAACCCTTCATTTTCTTGTTTTCTTGCTGTTATTTCTTCCTTAATGAGATGCATTTGGTCTGACCCAAGCCATTTTTCTCTCCCCTTGGCATTTATACCTTTTATATGGTGGTGCAAAGTCATTCATATTCCCACCACAGAGCTGTTAGAGAAGGCATGACTGTCCTTTCATTTGGTAACATTTTGAGATCTGAATATCTTCATTAGAAAGGTCATGAAAAATGCTCTGGAATTCTGCTGTTATCCTGTGATTTACCTTTCAAGTCCAGACTGCCTAGATCCCGTACAGCTAAGCCTGGGACACGCATGGGGAAAATATCTAAGTATTGGTGCTAGGCCTGGCCCCTGTAATTGGTCTCCAGTCAGTAGTGCCTGTTGTAACTACTTATAGGCAAAGAGGATAGGAATGTACAGACAGAGTGCTTTTGCTTGCAAGGTGTTGGACAGTGTGGTTTCCCCATGGACAAAATTCCATTTTCTGAGCAGGTCTAATCACAGACTTGCCTGATAACCCAGGTCACTGCTATAGGAGCTTGTGTTCATCCTGCTGCTCCTTATACTGCAGAGGAATATAGAGTTACAAAGGCCACTGCCTCGATACAGGATTTGTGTCGCAAAACAGCTTTCAGTTGAACGGGAAAGTTGTTGGATTCTTGGAGAAAAACCCCTTAGCTCAGGAGTTTTGGAAACTTTTCTTCTTGATGCTCCATTCTCTGGGGCAGTGATCTTTTCTGCAAGATTTCAGACTTTTTTTGTCGGAGTCAAGACCCCTATTTTGGGATCTGCTGCCTTGCCTTCTTACATTGCTGAGGTCATCCCCAGTGGTGGCAAGAAGTAAATCCCTTATGGGTTGTGCCATAAGCTGATCTACTTAATCAGGTGGAAAGAAAGGTTTTAAGCCATCCCCACTGTCCAGTTCCGAAGATGCACTGCGGGCCCGTCACCGTCACCACACAAAGCACTGGCAGCGCTCCGTGGTGTGCCAGCAGACGGACCAGCAGCCCGGCTTACTTCTCATAACTTGCAGGTCTGCAAGCAAGGATGACGAGGAAAGGATTGTACATGGGTTAATGTTTTGTGTGTGAGAGAAACTACAATGAGATAGGTAGAAGTAACCTGGTGAGAGGATCTCGCTCATCCCACTGCTGAAAGAGCAGATCAGCTTTACTTGGCTGCTTCCTGACACGTTGATCTAGTTGACTCTAAAACACCTTCTATTGGTGGGGTCTCTGCAACACAAAATGATTTTTTTCCAGTGCTTAATGCTTTTACTGCTAGAGCTCAGAGGTGACTTCTGACCTTAATCTCCTTTTAGGCAATTTAGGCCCCATTTTTCTTGTTGTATTTGTCATGGGTATGCAGAAAAATCTAGTCTTTTTTTTTTTTTTTTTTCTGAAACCTTTCAAGTTTTTGAAAACTGTCTAATGTCTCATCTTTGTTGTCTGTAAAGAAAACAGCTCCAATGCATTCAAGTTCCTGTAGAAATTATGTTTTCTCAGCTTCTGGTTATCATTGCTTTCCTCAGATCTCTCTCCATCAGGGCCATGCTTCCCTTGGTGTTTTATTCTCCCAAGGTGGACACAGTACTCTAGCTCACTCCCACTATGGTTAGGTAAAGATAGTTTCTGTGTTTTGCAGATTGCATCCTTGTACACATATATTGTATTTTTTTTTCTTCCTTTCTATCAAGCCAGTGGTGATTCATACTGAGCTTATGGTGTATTGTTGGCTTTTATCCTGTAAACTCCTTTTCTGCTAGGATGCTAATGGCTTGATTGTTCATCTTCTGTCAATGGAGACTGTTATTCCTGCCAAACCATAATACCTTGCACATGCCCATATAGTATTTATTCAACTTTTTATCAGCTCATGTTGTAAATGAGATAATTTTTAATTCCATACCTATCTTCCACATGTGCTCCTGGCTCAGCTTGCTGCCATCTGCAAATTTAATAAACAGATTTTATCCTGGTCATTAATGAAAATATTGAATATCACCAGACTGAGAACATATCCATGCAGAAATCCCACTGGTGTATCCTTGCATGTTGACAGTGAGCCATTGGTAAGTACTTTCTGAGTACTGTTTTCCAGCAAGTTGTATAGCCATTTCATAGTGCATTCATCTAGACCGTATTTTCTGAGCTTGCCTGTGGGGATATTTGGAGAAAAGGTTCCAGAAAGCCTACAGAGGTCAGGATATATGACTAAACTGTTTCTCTGCTGTCCACAAGACCCATTACCCTTCTACTGAAGAAAATTAGATTGGTTTGACATGATTTTCCTTGACAAGTGCATGTTGCCTGTTACTCATCTCCTTGTTATCTTGCAGGTGCTTGAAAGTAGTCTGGTTATTTGTTCTTGTCTGTTCTGGGAACCAAAGCTAAGTTCTCTGCTTTATAATCCCCTGGTCCTCCCATTTATCAAGATACATACCACATTTGGCCATGTTTCTTTCCTTTGTGGAGCCAGGCTTAGCCCCTTGGTTTTCCAGCTGTTTGCAGGTGAATGTTGAAGCAAATATGTCAAATCCAAGCATGCTTGATTGAACACATTGCACCCAAGTAAGGTGGTTGGCTGTACCATCAGCCCCCGCCAGCACTGTGGGTTTGCCTTTCTTCCTCAGAAGCAATGTCACAAATCTGTATCTAAAATGAGCAGTCTCAAGAGTTTACCTGCAACATAAATAAGATAAATTATGTGCTGTTTGGTGTATCACAGCTGTGAATGTACATAGAGAAGCCCTGTGCTGGCCAAATCAGAAGTGCTGTAAACCAGTTAATCTGTGTTTACCCTTCAGCTCTGCCTAGCAGTGGCTCACAGAAGGACAACGAAGAGAATCTGAATAGTATTTTATTGCCAGTGTTTGAAGAGAAAAGTAGAACAGACGTGTGTGTGTCTGTGTGTGTGTAAAACTAACTATACCTGTAACTGGCACAAGCCTTTTTGTGTAGCTACTCTTAGGCAAATAGGCTTTGACTGAGCCTTGAGTCATGTTTTAGAAGATTTTTTAAAAATCCAGGGAGATACCATTCAAGTGTTCATGGGCAGTCTCAATTTTACTTAAAAACAGCAGAGACAAGACAATTCAGAGTAGATTATAGAAGTGGAAAAACAAAAGACTGATAGGAGAGCCTGAAAGCAGGGAAAGACATAAGAGAGAAGTATCAGGGATTAAAATGCGTGGTGTGAGTACAGGCAGAGATACAAGTGAGTGGAGTCGGGAAGAGAAGGAAAAAAGGCTGAGGAAAAACTGAAGAAGCAGAAAGAGAAAAAAGGTAATTGTTCATTGGTGGATTTCAAGGACTTAGTCTAAATAGAAGAAAGAACAGCATCTAACATGGGAGGGAGGAATGATAAAAGATGGGAACATAGCAGATCATCAAAATTACTACAGTAAGGACAGCAAGCAGAACCTTTTGGACTCAGAGCTGTGCAAGGCTGGGACCATTACACCAAGCTGGAAAGCAGCATGCCCTTGGCACTGAAACAGGGTAGGGGAGCGGCCCTGGCTGACACTAAGGTGCTGTCGAGTTTATGATGGGATGCCATCAATAGGAGCAAAGCTGGCTGACAGATAAAGAGCCTGAGAATGGTTATCGTTGCAGTATGAAACCACATTGCATTGATTCATAGCACTTAGGGATTAATCTGCTTTCAGGTACACCTGGCTTTTAAAAGTGTTCTAGTTACGCTTTTTACAGCCTGAAATAGAGTCAAGTGAACTGAGTTTTTCTCCAAATTGAGTGCTTTCCAGCTCTGGAGTTTGGTTCAGCCAACTAGAGAAAAAAAGCCAGCCAGCTGCAAACTTACGATTTTCATCCAAGTGCTCTCCTCACTACCTGTGAAATTGCTGATTTGTTTCTTTTAGCAGGAGCTCATCACTTGCCCTTCTGAGCTCTCAGTTCTGGTGGAATGGAAGCACCACGATAAAATATGTGGGGAGAAATTGGAGTGAAACTGTAACAAACTGCAATAATTTGCAAAGAAGTTGTAATGGGTATTTATTTTGATTAGACCATCCAGCCAGTGTACAACTGGGAAGGACAGTTTGGAGAAGGAAGAGAAACAGTCACAGACAGAGATAGGTGGGATCTTAGGAGGAGAAGGGAAATCTGATGAGGTGAAATATGATGGAGGTGTGCACTTAAAAAATAGCAGAGTAAGATGTTATTTTTGAGGTCTTTGTCCCAAGGGCTTTTGATCATATCTCTGTATGTGTAAGTGGAGTAGAGAGGTAGGAGTGATAGAGGTCAAAACTTTTCTTGGGGGAGAAAAAAGTGTTTTCACTGAAGAAAGTATATGGGCTGAAACAGATTTTACCTTAAGGGTCATTGGTCATCAGCAGGGGCAGATGCAGCACTATGACTCCCACAGTCCTGACAGTTCTGCTGCTGCAGACAGCCTGGTGCAAGCAGCCAGCTTGAAAGGGAGGGCTAGAGGAAGTGTGCTAGCTGGGCCCTTTGCTCTGCTCTTGCTCTTCATCCTCACCTGTGACGGACCTTGCCAGGCTGGTCCTGGTGCTGCCGTCAACAAAAAATCCAGTGGGCTGCTCACAGCTTAAGCAACCATTTCCCTTCAGACTTTCTGTCTTTATTCAAACGCCATGAAGATGGGAAGCCACATTTCCAGCCCTGCAGGGCTAATGCCATTATCCCGATTCCCAGAAAACACTGCTTCTGGTCCTCTGTGAAAGTATGAGGCTGGTCCTTCAGTTGACTGGCAGGCAGTGATGAAGTCTGCTAGGAGCCTAGGAGCCTGTCCCAAGCCTGAACGGAGGGATTACCCTGCAGCTGCTCTTGCCTTGCCCAGAGAAAGGTTAAGGTGCCTGGTCCAGGCTGTCATGGGCTGACGGTTTGACATTGCCTGCTTACAGACCCCAGGACTTGGCCAAGCCCCACCACTTTAACTTTCACTCTTGGTAAATCACGAAATGAAATGGAGTTTTCTTCTGAGTGACAGGTAAATCTTGGCCACTCTCTGGCTGCTGTACCAGTATTGCTTAATTCTGTAATCCCTTTGCCCTGCGTTCCTTGGTGCAGTGAGCACATGCTGGGAAGCCCTGGAGTGACAAGTGATTTCTCTGTGCTGGACACCTCGGTTGAGAGACTTGATTAAGGGAAAATATCTTTGCATTCTTTCTTTTTTTCAGGTGCAGAGAATGAAATGCACCTAAGAAATCATCTGGGGTTGGGAAACATTACAGATTCCCTGCTCTGATACCTGTGCAGCCTCTCAGCCCAGCGGCCTTTCTGTGTTGCATATGCAGCTAGTTTTATAGGGAGGTGAAGATTTGCCTTGTTATTTCCAATTTTACTTTGACACGTGTTAAGAGGTTTTCTTCCATGTCTAAAAGAGAGTTTCTGCACTCTTCCTTACAGAACAACCTCCTGCCAGTATTAGAGACTTGGGTAATCCCATCCGCTCGCAAGGATGAGGAGGTGGCTCCTTCCACTCACTGCTGCCAGCTGCCAGCCTAGGGAGCTGGAGCAGCTGTGAGCTTCCCCCGTCAAGAAGGCCGTAGATCATTCCCTCCGGCATCTTTCACCCTGATTTGAGTGACATTACTGCAGCTCTGGGAACTGTTATTAGTATTCGGTGGTACATTTTTAAGCAAAACCTGAGAAAGGAATTAATCTGTCAATAGGAATGAATATACTGGACAGTGATTTATGCAGATCCTGTGTTCAGAATGACTGTGTTCCTTTCAACTGCATCTCTCAGTCTTGTTCCCAGAGCCAATACACAAACTTGCATTTAAAGTAACATTACAGCTGGCTGATGATTTGTTCAAACCTGGGTCCATGCAAGCACTGCTATACTCGGGAGGCAAAGCTGAGGAGAAGTGCACGTGTTTGTCGCTTTTTACAAAGCTCAAACAGTAAGAGACGCAGCCAAGGCACGGGGTTCTGTTCAGTTACCCAGGGCACATGTGCTGGCCTCCGGCATCCTGCACACGTGGGAGCATTGGCATGTGCTTGTAACTTCCCAGGCACTGTGCTTTGCTGCTGGATGCATTCATGGAAAGGTGTGTACAGCTGTGTAAATGTAGAGGTGCATCTGAGGGAGGAGGTGACTTTGTGCTCTGTACATGGCAAGCGCAGCTATAGAATTGTGGCATCCACTGCATGCATGGTTAGAAATGCAACAGCTATTCATTTGGGTACACAGGGTCCTGAGGGTACATGGTATGATGACAGCCTGGTCTGGTTGGAAAAGCACATTTGCGGGTCAGGAGATTTATTCTGCATTTCTCACTGTCCTCCTTATTTATTGTGATGCTTTGAGAAGCCACTTCACACGACTGTCTTCTTATCCTGGTTTCTACACAGAAGGAAATTGCAGCACTACCAATTTTGAATTTTTTTGTCATGTGTCTCAGTGATAATTTGTGCTTTACCAGATGCCTCTGCTTCTGAAAGTAAATTGTTCTCAACCCTTTGTGGTTTTGGTGACAGAGCAAGGCTTGAAAATATGGCTTGCAACTACCCTTGAGGCTCGTTAATGACAAAAAGAAGGGGGGAAATGAACTTTTCTTATTGTTTGGAAATCCTGTCTGTTTTCTAGAACCCTGATTAACGATATTGGTGCGATTCAGGGTTGTGAATATTTGTTGGAGTACTGACAGGATTCTTCAGCCTTGTGTAGACAGTATACTGTGTGTTGCTCCAGTGAAAGGCATTGCAGCGTTGCAGGCCCTTGCATGGTACCAGGGGGCTGATGCAGGGGTGCACATACTGCAGGGTGCACATATAGCAGGGCTCACATGTTGACGGTGAAGGCATTCAGATCAAAACCTACAGATGTACAGGTATTTACATAGGGAAAAGCACTTCAAAATTGAGAGATTCAGGTACAAAATCTGTCCAAGTAAATCACCTGTGAATTTCTTGGGACTCACAGAGAAGAATGAGACAAGTAGATTGAGATATAGTTGGGCTGTTGCATACGTTTTCAGGTGTGGCCAGAGTTGGGAATAGAGGTGTAGCCCTCTATCTAATTAAAAGAGCAACATCTCTCCATCTCTGTTTGTGTGAGTGTGAATTACTCCCCCCAAGTCAGATCATCCCCTGTGAGGTGCGGAAGCAGCATGGTTGCAGTGGTAGCAGTGCTGCCAAGATTCTTGATTGAGTTCCACAGTAGCTGGGGGGGTTGGCAGAAAAGAAACAAAGCAAAATGAAAACCAAACAAGACTGAGCTTATGAAGTCAGGATTCATTTCAGTTTTCATTATAAACCAAGAATGCAATGAAAGGAGGGTCATTCTGTAATTGACGTGATTTAAAATCTTGGGATAGGAATTTCTCGCATCCTTGGTATTGACAGTGCTGACTGTCCATGGTTGCTGGACCAAAAACTATTGGCACATGTGTGTGGCCATCCTTCCAGCTCCTTTCTTCCTGCCTTCCTTTCACTTTCTGGTACACAATACAAGTCCGTGCATTTGCTCCCTGGTATCTTTTCCCTCCCATTTTGCCGATGGGAGGGGGGAGACCAGCTATTACCCAGAGTTTCTCATCTCCCAGACTGCATGTATTATGCAGCAAGCTTTTCTTAAAATTATTGAGATTATTACTATTGTATATTTTATACATACACACATATATATGTTTTTATATATATATTCTTCAGTCTCCCTCTGCAACTGAGAGATGCACCCGGGATTTATCTCTGTAATGAGAAAAGGGAGATAGGGAGAAGTAAGGGCATTTTTCTATGACTTGGATTGTAAGTCATTTTGATATTCATTGTAAAAGATGCTTTTCAAATATTTAAATGTATGTGCACTCACATATCAGTTCTTCAGGATGGATTGTATGCGACATAATCACTGTTTTATATCTCTCGCGTTCTGTGATGTTTCGTATTCGCTCATTTCGTTAACTTCATCTGGAAGAGATGGGAAGATGAGGAGCTGGAACTGGGATTAACTTCTGTAGCCAGTGCTCTGTCCTCACCTCTTTTCAGAATGGACTAAGTCTGGAGAAGAAATATGCTCACCCATGACTGGAGCTCTTACCTTTTCCAGTGCTATTGTTTCTGGGAGGTGGGGTGGGCTTAAAGTAGCTGAGACCTCCTGAAAACTGCTCTTACATCTCATGGGAAAGGCTGAACTGGGATTTTGCTTGATAATTAGCTCAATATGCTTGGTAATTAGATCAAACGAAGGGCATTTTGTCTGAGGCAGGAAAAGTGTACAAATGTAGGGGTATCAATGACACCTGTCCAGGTTTACCCTAGTGTGAAAATTTCTTCTTACAACTTGGGGGGGTGGCAGAGAGGGAGAGGTGGGTACATTTGCTCCATCTTTGCATGGCTGGGAATTGTGGCTGGCCATGCTGCACACAAACTCTTCCTCCCCCTTCGTCCTTGGAAGGTCTGCTCTCTGTCAGGTGTGCCATCCTGCCATCTGCTCCCAGCCCCGAGCAGCTGGTCCGATGGCCACAAACGCTGGCAGGAGCGGCCTTCCAGCCGCGTGAATGACAGCACACACCGCTGCTTCCTTGGCACGGGGAGCAGTGCTTGTAGCTGGGAATTAGAGGCTTGTAAGCCTGCCGGCTCAAAGGTAGGGGGAACAGCTCTCGGCGGCACTCCCGAGGTGTGGGAATCCGCCGGAGCTCCCGCCAGTGCCCTCACACCTGCAGGAATCCCGGCAGGCCCCGGGCAGGATGCCTATGCCCATGGCAAGTTGTCATGGCTGAGGCCCAGAGGCAGTGCAGGTGATCCCTCATCATCATTATCCCTCATTTGAGTGGTGGGAGAAGCCATCTCAGCTGCAACTGGAAGGGCAGCCCTGCTCCTCCCCATGCCGTTTTATCCAACAGCCACTAAGGCTCTGCCTGAGACATGGTCACAAGTGTTATGGTTTAACCCCAGCTGGCAACTGAGAGTGACACAGCTGCTCACTTACTCTCCTCCAGCAGGATGGGGGAAACAAAAGTATTGGAAGAGTAAGAGTGGAAAACTTGTGGGCTGAGATAAAAGAAGTTTAATACAAGATAAATAAAACCCAAGACAGTCAACTGATGCAAATGAGAACAATTTCACACCACTAACCCACTGATGCCCAGCCAGTCCCTGAGAAGCACCCCCAGCAAATTTTCCCCCTACTTTTTATGCTGGACGTGACATCCTATGGTGTGGGATATCCCTTTGGTCAGTTGGGATTAGCTGTCTCAGCTGTGTCCCCTCCCAGCTTCTTGTGCACCCCCAGCTTTCTCGCTGGTGGGGTGTTGTGAGAAGCAGGAAAGACCTTGGTGCCATGTAAGCTCTGCTTGACAGTAACTAAAACATTTCTGTTATCAAGACTGTTTCCAGTACAAATTCAAAACACCGTCTAAGACAAGTTACTATGAAGAAAATTAATGCTACCCCAGTGAAAACCAGCACAATAAGGAAGAAGGGAGTTAGGGACTAAGTTAGAGGTAATTATTTCCAAATACTGACTTTACCTGGCTTATGGGGGAGGAAGAAGAGCGAGGGGAGGATGGAAGGAAGCAGGGTAGGCTGGAAAGAAGAGAGGTTTGGTGGAGGGATCCCCCTTGCCTTGTGTATCTGCTTTCAACACAACACTTGCATGCTGCCCTGTTACCTGCAGGGTTCAGTAGGGCAGTTCATGATCTGTCACTGCCTCACCACTGGAGTCTCCGAACTTGAGTGGTTCCAGAAAACAAGGCTGCAGCCCAGCAGGGAGTGGAGGGAAAGGGAACGTGCAGACATTTTACTCCAATGAGAATGAGAAGTTTCCTGTCACAAAAAGGAAGCAGTTTTCTTCAGGAACCCTACACATGGTACATCAGGAAACACCGTCAAACTGTTGAAATTTTTTTCAAGAGGAGCTTGTGTGAAGACCACTATGTGAGTGTGGTTCATTATCAAGACTCTGATAATGGCTCAGATATCTGTTGTCTGCTCTTTAAACTTCTTCATTGGACAATTATTTAAAGTCATGGGTTTTTCTGGTGTCCTATATACTAAATCCAACACAAGACTTATGAATTTTTCTCACAGTTTGAATTCTGACTGGCATGATGAAAATAGCCTGCAAGTTTCAAATTTTGATGAAAGTTGTGATTTCTCCACATCTGGGAACGACAAATATGAAAGTTAGACCCGTATATCAAATGATGTGCCATAGAATTTCAGAAGTATTTGCATGTAGAGTTCAGATTCATACCCATGGTTTCTGGGAGCTCCTTTTATCTGGAGAGGTGCTGTATGACCTGTGAGCTATGTGTGCCAATCCTTATTTAAGTCATGAGCATTCTGCAAACAAGCAGGCTTGGGTGACTGACTGATTTTATGCCATGTCCCAAAGAAACTGGAGTTCACATTCTTTTTCCTGGTGTTGGAAAGCTGTTATTGTTTTTCTGGGTTCCTCTCTCTTAAGAAAAATCACTGGTGGGTATAAAAGTGGTGTAAAGGTCCTACTCTTTATAAAGAGTTATTGTACCAATGAGAGGTGTTGCTGCTCAGAAAAGGTAGGAGGTCTGAACTTTGAATTCCTGTTGCACAAGAGGAGCTGAATCTTGAGAGCTGCATGTCCTAGGTGAGTAGTCCAGCTACTCACTTAACTTTTAGCTCCTCTACGTCCAAAAATTTCATTGTGGAAATGCTCCTGTTAAAAATTCTGTGAAAACTGGTAACAGTAGAAGAATTTTGAATTTTTTATATGAGCTGGCCTGTTCCTACTCAGTGTTTCATCCAGACATTCCCAGGTACTTTTAAAACTCAAATCTGTGCTCTTCTTGCTTTTGAGGTGTATTCAAAAGCCCCTTTGAAGGTCAAAGCTGGAACCCTGGCCCTCACTAATCCCTCCCAGCTGTTCTCCTTGCTTTGAGAGCACTTTGCAAATGTAGCTGAAAAGGTGTGGAATAAGTTCTTTGCCCTCTTCCCTGCCCTCTGACGAGGGGGCTTCACTTTCCAGTGTTGGGAGCTGCTCATCAGTGCAGAAGATCTGAAAGGATTGACAAATAGATTAATACCTGGCAGCTATGGCAGAAACTAGCTACCTCTGAATGAGCAATCATTTATCACTAAATTACTTTCTCTAAGCCAGGTAATTTCTGATCAACATGCACAAAAACAAAGCCACAGCAGTGATGCGATGTTAACCAGAGGCCATTCCTACTCCCTGGGCTGATGCAGCAATGAATGCAGAGAGAATTGTCACTTGAATGGTTTATGAAGCTTAATGAAAAGTGACATTGCAGGATGGGGAGGGAGGGGACCACAGGGCTAGATCTGGTTTGTCCAGTAACGAGTGCCACGTGCAGAGAGGATGTATGACTGGAATAATTCTCACTCATGGATGAGCAGTACTGGCAGAGCTGCTGCTGGGACAGGCTGAGAGAGTGGTGCCTACAGAGAGGGGACTAAAGTGCATGAACTGTGTGGTAGCCATGCTTTCTTGGAACAAAAGTAGCCCATACCAAGAGTTTTTAGTGTAAATAAGGTGAAGAGAGGTGAAGTATGCCTGAAGCAGAATCATGAAGCATGATACATTTGGAAGCATCAGCTGTTTAAAGCTCAACAGAGGGATTCAAATACAAAACTTTTGGTGTGGGAAGACTTGATGTTGTTTCTGCTTCTGTAGCAAACCAGACTTGGAGCCAAGTCCAAGCCTTGTCAAAATTTGGGGCATTCAGTTCTGACATGGTAGCTCCTGAAAGGAATGTCTTTTGCATTTAATGAATTTTAAATGTGCTGCATGTCTTCAGGGGTCTTTAAAATTCAGAGGAGTTAGAAGAGGCTCTTCACCTCAATGGAACAGGGCTTGGTGGAAAGGAGGAGCAAGGGCATTTCTGCGTGTCAAGGGAAGTCACGGCCAAGTTCTTACAGGGTACCTTGGCTAAAGCCATGCCAAGTGCCTTCAGTGAGACAGGTTTGTAGTCTTTCTCTCTGGCCATGCAAGGTTAACTTTATTGTGCCTCATAGGGATTCTGTAATTGATGTGCGTGCATATTTTTAGTCTGTGCATGAGTGTCAATGCAAAGTTAAGATGCTCCTCATTAACCTGCTGAGCTTTGCCTCTCTGCATCTGAGGGATTGCTAGCCAAGGCAGCCTGGGCATCCTGGTGGATATCTTTTCCCTGGTGCTTCTGCCCTTTTCTAGTATTTCTCAACTAATAACAGGGAAGAGAAGAGCTGCTAAGTTCTCTAAGGTTTGTTTCTTGACAAATGTCCCATTTTCACAGACAGTTGAACTGAACTACAGCTTGTGCTCAATTCAAACATGTCAATAAACATTATTGCAAAGATGTACAAGCAATAACAGGAATATATAAAATTTCACTTTTTTTTTTTCTTCTTGCCGTGAATTTACATGATGCTCCAAACAGCTTTTACTCTTCCAGAGCAAAGTCTTGGGATTTTGCTTATACTGTCATGCTGATTTCCCCAGTTTCAACCAATGACCTTTGCTGCCTTCTTACCTTCTCTGCACCATGAGTGCTGGGGATGGGAACACTGCAGCAGAGGTACGGATACATGTCTAAAGTTGCAGTCAGACTCAGTTAAAAGCTGAAGAGGTGAAGTTGCCATTCTCTGGGATAAGCTGCTATGTAAGTTATTGCCCGTCCTTTGCTTGATCACACAATGCCAGGGAGTAAATTGCATTCGACAGTGCAGTGGAAGGGAACAGCTCAATTGCCATTTAGCTGTAGCTTCACGAGAGTGGCAGTTGTGTTTCTACACTAGGGATGGAGGCTGCTCACCGCACTCCTGCAATGCTTTCACTGAAGCCAGTTAAGGTATTATCTGAACAAGGCACAGTCGGGCTCTTCATCAGTGGTTCAATGCTGGTTTTCCTGTAGTGGCAGGTGCTCAGCAGTACTCTTTTGGCGTGAAAGCTTCTTGGAGGTCACAAGGGTAAAACTCATTTCTGAGCTGATCTGTGGCAGAAACCGGGTATGAAGAAACACAGATCTGTGCAACAGCTTTCCAAACTGAGTTTTGTGGTAACTGGAAAATGTGGATGGAGAAAATAGCAACTCACAACCACGATATACAAGCCTGATGATAGCTGCAGAAAAGGGAGTGGTGTTTTTTCTTCTACTCCAGCAGCTTTGCTCCAGCCTAAAGATTATTTTCCTTCCTCTCTGGGGTTCAGTGACTGTACCTTGCCTTGTCCCTTGTATAACATCGGTAGCAGGGTCTGCAGTTTTGGTCTGTCTTCACATGGGGTTGGGCACAGTGGCTTCTTGGTCCCATTGTGTATTCTCCATTTCCTCTATCAAATCTCCCAGTGTCCCAGCAGATCTGAACTAGTGCCCAGCACAAACAGTGTGGTCTTGCTGCTCTACCCCACAGTCCTCTGCTCACCCAAGAGCATGGTTCCTCTCTGCTTCCTGGGCTTCTGCCCAGCTCTCCCAGCCTTATGCCAGTGGGTGGACTCTTAAGTTTGGCGCTGGCTACTGTTGCTGGAGGTCTCACCGTGCTCTACTGCTCACGGCACTGATGCTCTCATGGCACAGCCAGTGTCTGGGCTCTCTCTATCTGTCTTTCCCCTTGGCTTGCTGTCCTGCAGTGCTGGCTTTGCCTGCCAACATTTCAGTAGCCTTAGCTCTCTGATGGCTGCTGCCCTCCTGCTTCCCCTGGTGCTGTGCTGCCCACCCAGCCGTGTTTGATGCCCAGACATCCTTGTGGGCTGGCCAGACTCTCTGTAGAGAGCCCCTGTCCGTCTGTGACCCAGGGTATCACAAGGGTTTAGGCCAGTTGATCTCCAACAGGCTCTGGAATTGGGTCCTTGATCCCCTTCTTCTCAGCCCAGGGCTCATTATGGCTTGGAGCAGCAATGGTGAGCTTTGAGGCTGACCTTGTAACAACAGGGTGTCCTCAGTAATGCTGTCTGGCAAACTCAACACCCCCTTCTTCCCAATTTGCCCCCATGCCTGTAGTAGTGGTGTTCCTGCCTTACCCCTTTTTCATATCCCTTTGTTCACCTAAGGTATCACCTTTTAATTTTATTTTATTTTTTTTTGGTGGGGAGGAGGATGGTGCATCTAAGCACCACTATTCCATCATCATGGAGTAGTATCAATAGGCTGCAAAGCATAGAAAGAGCTGAGGAAAAGCCACAGAACTCCCATGAGAGGATATGCTTTGTGGTTTGAATCCCAAGGCATGTTTGCTCAGACCTAGGTACTGAGATAGCAGTCATCATTTTGGTTTGATTGTCCTTGGGGTGGAATGCATGGCGGGCTGAACTACCTATTATGGCTGCTTTTTCTCTAGCTAGCCAGACTGTTCCTAAGTATTCTTGATTTAATCGCTGCCAAAAATACTTCTGCCTCTCTGTGGCTCCAGCAGCTCCTGCTTGTTATACCCTGAGGAAAGAGCTCTCCACTTGGCTGCCCTTGCCTTTGCCTGCCGTATGGGGAGGCAGTGCAGGATGTCGTTGGGGCTCATGCTTTCTTTTTTTTTTTTCTTCAGGGCTTTTTCATACATCTGTCAGTGTGTTTTGATTTTCTTTACAGCCAACTAAAGTTCTAGGTAGCAGCAACACAATTTTCTTAGTTAGTTAGTTGAAGAGGGTTTTTTTTGTGTTGAAGGCAGATCCATACCCTGTAGCTCTCCAGGACTTTTCTGAGTCATCTCTTGGAGCCTTTGGACTTTCTCTGGAGACAGGTGAGTTCCCAAGCAGCAGCCCCAGGCTTTGGTAGAGGGGCTACCTGAGGAGCTTTGTGGTTGTTGAGGAAAGGTTTGCACCCATAGCTGCTTCAGACTCCTCCCAGGCAGCTCCAGAATGGTTTGGCTTTCCCTGGAGATGGTGAAATTTCACATGTAGTAGCCACAGGTTCCTCCATGGAATCCACGCAAAGAGTTTTGGCAGTGTTGGAGATATTTTTCAATTGGGGAGAAGAATAAGCAGCTATAAGTTCTCAACAAAGAGAGATGTCAGCCTTCCTGGCCTGTTTGCTTTTGTCTTCTCTCTGGCTTGTGTTGGCTCCAGATTTGGAGAAGTAAATGGCCTTCCCCTCACTTGGACTCTTGCTGGTGGCAGGGTGCTGGCTATCACAGATGTGGGAGGAGCAGAGCTGAGGTGCACAGGGCCAGGAGAAGCAGCAGTGGAGGGCTTGGAGAGATAGATGGGAACTCTGGAGGGTTCCTGCAGCAGGGTACAAATTATCACAGCCCTGCAGTTTGACGACAGTGGTTATTGCAATATATTTTTATAAATTTCATAGCGATAGGTAAGGAAGATCAAAGTGTTTAAACTAAGTAAACAACTACAAAAAAGGTGGAGTTTAAAATTTATTTTTAAACCTAATCTTGGGATTGTTGGTATTTGCACATGTCCAGTTGCCTGCCTGTATTGCAGCAGTTCAGGCCATCTAGGCACAGCTTAGAGTAGCTGTGAAGTTGCTGCACTGACCTATTGCATGGGTGTAAAAAGCTTGTAAGCATTGTGCTCTCCAGTATCACGAGGGGTAATTTTGTCTTCTGATGATCACATCTTGAGTTTTTACCTAAGCTCAACAAAATCCTTCACAGTGGGTATGGTGCCTAATAGAGGGAAGGGAGTAGTTGAAAAAGATTGCATCAAGTGGATGGAGCACCTGAAAATTCGTGTAAATAGGTGCAAAGGAACTGACTTGATCCTTGCTCTTTCCAGTGCTAGGAAAGAGATCACAATCAGAAAGCAAAATAAGGCACAAAGCCCCTTTTTTCATGTCTTCAAAAACTTTGGGTTCTCAAAGTGTTGTCAGGAAAAAAAACCAGTTCCTGTGACAGTTGGGAGTGGGTTGGCACTTCTTTGCTTGCTGAAATCACACAATCAATATAAAAAAGAGTAAGAAATTTCTTCTTCCCCAAGCAAGTAAATTTGCTTTTGTTCCCATCAGCACTCTAGTTTGAAGTCTGGAAAATACTGAAAGAAGGGCTGGAAGTGTGAGACCTTTTCATGTTCATGGATTAGTAGATACCTAGACATGGGTCTCTAACCCTTCCTCTGCCTTTTTTATCTTATGTGTTATATAAAGTGGCAGAAATAGGAAGTAAATGCTTTTTTCCTTGAAAAGTGGATGTTAATCAAATAAGCAGCTGCTGGTTTAAGGTATCTCATGTTGTCCAAAACTAGCCAACCTTGGTTTGTTGCAGCTGCTGGCACTGCCCTGAGACTTAGCTTCTAATAGTTATGTTAAAAATTAAGTGAATTTGATATATATGTAGTGAGAAATTAATCATGTTACTGGCTTACAGTGCTCCCCTAGAATGGTATCTGTTTGCTAAGATCCAGCAATGCCCAACAAGTTGGGAAGGACAGGAGGCATGGGCAGAGATAGATGTGGAGGCTGGGCAGGGTATTTGAAGAAGAATGTAAAGACACTTATTATAAAAGAGAACAGGTTGTGTTGAGGCAAAGAGAAGAATTCTCAGAAAGTAAAAACAAGGAAGATAATATTGAAAGCAAAGAAGGAGTAAAAAGCAGTAAAGAGTAAGACAAAAGATGGAAGCTGGAGTAGAGGAAGAGCTTTGTCTAAGTAGAAAGAAGAAGAAAACTATATATGGAAGAAAAAAGCCTGGCATCTGAGCACCAAGCTCGTGAAAAAGACAGAATCAGTACTTGCAAAAGATCTCATAGTCACAGGAGATGAATTAAACATGGCCCCAAAGGTGCCAGAATCCCTAGGCAGTGTAGAAAATGAGTCTGCAAAAGAATTCCTGATCTCTGAATGTACACAGTGTCCAGACTCGTAGGTTCCCCTACATAGACATCTTGTTTTTATGCTCAGCACACCTGGGCAACTGTTGTACAAATAAACTAGCTAGAGGAAAAGGTAAAGTAGGAAAGGTGGGAAGAAAGGACACATGCACAAGAGAAAGAAGCACATTTCTATTTCTAAAGGGCAGAATTGTCTTATGGGAAAGACACCAGTGTTTTGCTATCAGACTGGCTGGGTTTTATTCCTGCCTCTGCCACAGACTGACTTTGTGACCCCATGTAAGTCCCTTCACCTCTCTCTGGCACTTTTTCTTTTTTTTCTCATTTGTGCTTTTGGGTTATGATAAATACATGCTTCAAGCACAGGTTAAATATTCACAACCCTTCTCCTCCATCAACTTGCTGTTATTATTATCATCATCTTCTTTTACTGGTGAGACAGTGTTGTATCCCAGTCTTCAGAGCAAAACGTGGGCAGAGAAGCAAGTGTGCACTCTTAGCCCCTTCCCATTCCCTCTTGCCATTTGGTCTCAGAATCCTGAATCTACCTGGAGGGCAGCAGTGCTGAAGGCAAGGAGGGGGCAGCCCACCTAGGCTGTCTGCAGGGCCTTCTTACTCAGCTAAAGCGGCTGACAGCTATACTGCTATTTATTTATTTGGCTGCTGAGGACAGAAACAGCAGGAGATAATCATAAGAAAATCATAAAAAAAGAGGGAAAACCAGCAGATAATATTCTGCAGAGGGATTTAACAGGGTGAAAAATTGTCTCTTGCCGAACTGTCTGTGACTCTAAATGCTGTCTCCGAGATCTTCACTCTTCCTCCTCAACAGAGGCTTAAGAAAAGCGACAGGAAAGCCTCTAAGCCAGCGTCTGGGGGTTTTGAAAATATGACAGGCAGGAGCCTGGGTTTTTCTCATCAGCATCTTTCAGTGGCATGGATGCAATCAGTCATTCCATCTGTTTCTCTCTGAACAGGACCATTCCCTCCTCCTGCCATGATGAGTTGAGGGGAGGACACTTGGGAAATGACACTCTACTTCCTATTTCCTTGTCTTTCAATTGAGATGAATTTTTTTCTGTGCTTCAAGAGCATGGTCAAATAGCAGGGAAGGCTGCAGGTAGCTTGCTGCTGCAAGGAGCAAGGAGGCAGGAGTTTCAAAACTAATCTAGTTTCAAAACTAATAGTTTCAAAACTAACTCCTTTAGGAGGCAGGAGTTTCAAACTGATCCTGATCTTGTGGGTACAATATAGCATCGGCAAGGTGGGACCTGCTTGAACAGAAGTTGTGGCTGAGATTTAATTCAAGTGAGGCAGATCCCTGCTGCTGAAATCATCTTTGTCAGATTCCCCTAGCCATGCTGAAGGCTCCCTCTCACAGGCAGACAGGCGGAAGCTTGTGAAGTGCTCCTGTGATGCAGTTGTGCTATTGTGGTGTCATAGTATGATGTGAACTTTATGGTTTTTTGAGGTATGAGGACAGGGTAGAGCAGCTTTCTGGGTCTGGCAAAGATGGGAAGGGTCCAACTCATTCTGTAGGATTGACTGTAGAGACTCAAACCAAAAAGCAAAAAAACCCCAACTTTTTTGTTTTACTTTCCAGTACAAACTGTATGCCAGACTTGGAGAGTGTATTTGATTCTCACCTCTGCTAGAAGCTTCAAGTTTGATTTTGAGGAATTCATTGAATCTTGTTTTCCTCTTTCAAATGAGCACAGTCATTCTTGCCTGTCAGGAAGGCTGGTGAATAGAAATTCACATGCAAGGTTCCCAGGTAGGATGTTGCTGATGGATTTAAATGCCTAGAGTTCTTGGGGAACAAACACAGATGTAAAAATACTCTGAGGTCCCATTTGGCTGCTCCCTCTCCTTACAAGGTTCTTTTTTACATGCTGTTATTGTCTGTGAATGTCCCAAGCAGTGATATTTTTCTAAACAGTCTTAATTGATCTGTTGGAATATAGAAGATCACACATCAAGCTGAGCATTTTGTGTCAGTCCTGAACCAATTTGCTGTTTCTTTTACTTTATAATTCTTGTTTTTCCAAGGAAAACCTAATGTAAATGCAAAGGGCTTGGCTGCTGTAAAGCAGTCAAGCACTGAGAGGAAGATGCTCTTCCAGAGTGAAGAGGAGGCAACACCTCCATAGGACAAACCCCGAAGATATGTCACAAAGCTGTTAGGGGCTGAATTTAATTTAAACCCTGCATGCAAACAATCTTCCTCTCTGAGAATGTGTTCACTTGGAAATAAGTTGGCCCAATCACTGTGGTTTAGCTTGTTCGATGTGGTGTATCTGTTCCCCAGCACAATATTCTTGCAGTTGAACTAACATAGGTGCAGGTTCCTTTTTCTCTTTGTGGAGGGAAGAGCTGGGGTTTAATTTAAACAAAGGTCTGCTTTTACAACCAGGGATTAAAGCACTCCATTGAGGTCTACTCCATTAAAGTTGCACTTTAATCAGCAAAACATGAGTGTGGAGGCTCTTTACATAAATCACAGTCCCCTGGTATTAAGGACTTTTTTTGGACTTGGGGATGGCAGGGAGATGCAGCAGTACAGCATCTCCAGACTTCTGAATGCATGTGAATAGGGAGGGGAAGCAAGCTGCAGAATTCTTAAATGATCCTTACAGTCCTGCCTGAGGCTGGCATCTGGCTCTCAAGCAGCTGTCAGGTACAAGGGCTCCATCCTCCTGTCTTGGACAAGGCAGTTCACTAGATTGCAGGCAAAGAGACTTAGTAAGGACAGATTGAAAACACTCCCTTCAAGAAGGTTTGAAGTCTGAGGTCTTGATCTTCCAGCCATTGGACTGTTCTCATATGCTCGGCAGGAAGAAGATGGTAAAGCAGTGTGCTTCCAAACAGAAGCTGGTTAATGGTTCTCCACTAAAACACAAGGTTTGGGTCCATCCTGCCTAAAAATGGTGTAGTCCATATCTTTTTGTAAAGATGGAAATTATTCTCTCAGTTATAATTACTCTGTAAAAGAACTAGATAGGATGTAACTGAGAGAAATGTCTCTTCTCACGCCTGTAGCGACTCAGTTAATTTTGGTATCTTTGATCAAGCAATTCAGTGACAAAGCTATTGAGGAAAATGACAATCTTTCACTGAGATATTTTGCATGGACTGTGCAGCATCTCCAAACCCAGTGTGTGCCAGCACTCAAACAAGCATTTCTCAGCTTTTTCCCAGATACTATATTGCCTTTATACAGTTTGGGAAAACACAGAAAAAATCCTATTTGTTCAAAGCCCTGAAATGTTGACCAGCAGGAAATTCACTGCTGATAGACTCTCTTGGCAGTGAAAGACATCATAAATTACCCCAAATAACCTGCATTTCAAAAACTTTATTTGCAGTATTAAAAAAGAGAGGGCAGATCAGGACAATAAGATCCCAGGAAGTCCTCAGGGAAACTTTTAGAAATGCTGCTGCCAAGCCCCCTTGGAGTTGCCAGTGTGACCTGTTGTTGCTGGGAGGCCTTGTTCTGACCAGTCTTTGTACCCCAAACATGCTCTGGCATCACTCTTTGCAGAGACAAACAGAAAAGGATGGGGGGATGCAGCGGCCTTGGGAACACTTGCTGTTTACATGGAAACAGCGGTGTTCGGATCAGGAAGTATAGGGCCACCATATGGCTGCTTTCCCAATAGCCTTCTCTGACAATAAAGGCCTCTGTCCTGCCATTGCCCCCTTGTTACAGCATCTCGGGTGTGCTAGCAGAGTGCTTTTTGAGCTACTGAATTGCGGTCACAGTGTCAATATACTGTCGGGGTAGGGGGCACGGTAGGTTTTTGTGACAGGGCCAGTGCAACCCCATCTCTTTGGAGCCTTTCCAGCTGTACTGAGACCCAAGGGCACCACTGCTCGTTTTGCCAGTGCCATGTGCCAGCGTGGGGAAGGCACAGAGACTTTATTTGTGGAGTTACTTCATCTTCACCAGTCCCCTAAGATACACTTTTGTCCCTGTTGCCTGCTTTTTCCCCCCACCTGCTGGCCTGCTCCTGGGGCTCAGCTGAAGGCAGCCTGTGAGCTCTTTGGGAGGGAGGGCAGTCGTGTGGTGTGCCTGCCTGCAGCAGGACACAAGGCGGGCACTGGGAACGGCTCAGGACTACAGATCAGCCACAACAAAAGCGAGGGCAGCAAGCTATGGAGGGAATTGTAAGGGCTTATCGCTTTCCACTTTTTTTTTTTTTTTTTCATGTGGGAGGGCAAATATAAGCTGCTGCTGACAGGGCTTCCATTTCAATTTTATCCAAATGAAAATGAATACTTTTTAATGGAGAATTCTCTTGACCGGGTCAACAACCCCCTCCTAGTTCTCTGCTCTCAGCACCAAACTGTCGCCCATTAGTCCCTTCATCTCTGTGCCAGCCCCATCACCAGTGAGACCCATGTTATCAGACGTCTGTTGTGAGGGCCTGGTTTGCAATCAGTCACTGTCCAGGCAGGCCAAGTGTCTGCAGCTCCTGCCGTGTCAGACTTTCAAAACTGCCATTTCCATCCCCCAAAATTTCTTATCAGTAAAAGGCACCAAGCAGTGCAAGTCACTTCAGAAAACTGCATTTTTGGTGATTCATCCATGTTTGCACAGAGATCCTCGGACAGTGCTAGCAAGAAAATACAGATGTGGCTCTCCACTGAATGGAGTCTTTTTTTTTTGCTTATACCATCTAGCTTTTTGTGTCAAACACATATATAGTGAGTGTGACAGTGATAGTCATGAGGAAAAGGATTTCCTCATTAAGGGGCAGAAAGGAGGCAGGATCCAGTATGCCTGTGAATTTTCAGAGCCATCAAGTCCATTTGGGATGGAGGAACAGTGTGTTTGAGTTTGTCAGAGCAGGGCTGTCGCAGGGATCAGAGACTGTCCTTGGTGGCCTGTCACTGGTGAGTGATTACTGCTTTCTCTCACCTGTGTCCCAAACTTCATCTCTCATGGCTGATGCTTTCCCCTCTCTATATTCCCTTCACATGCCAGCACTCAGCCAGCAAGCAGAGAGGCAGAGAGTGAGCGCAAGAGCTGGCAGGGAGTCAATATATTTCAGTGTTTTATTACTACAGAGCTGAAGTAGCATTTAGTTGGTTAGGCTCTGTGCAGAGTGAGCAGTCTAAGTGACTCAGATATCGGGGCCAACAATTAAAGGCACAACAAAAAATCCATGGATTAATTAGCAGGTCAATGGTGGTTGAGTAGTTATTGCTAAATTACAAGGTTTGCATGTAAGAGACAGGATTGATCACTGGTGTCTGCCGGCTCCTCTGGCTGTGTGTTAGAGATGGGGGTCGGGGAGGGTAAGTTCCCACTGATGGGGTGACAGTGTAGGGGGTCAGGAAAGGTAGGGGAGGGGACTGCCAAAGGTTTATCACTCCCCTACCACAAGGATGCACATTGCGGGGTTTTAACAGGGGTTCACAATTAATTGATGCCATCTGCCAGGCAGCTCTGCTCCT
Organism: Tichodroma muraria; assembly: GCA_013390105.1. Lineage (NCBI taxonomy): Eukaryota > Metazoa > Chordata > Aves > Passeriformes > Sittidae > Tichodroma > Tichodroma muraria. The sequence continues at coordinate 87,427 of WAAG01045218.1, forward strand.
GCTGCGGCTCTGTGAGGCCTTGGGGGGCTGGCAAGGGGATGGGAGAGGGGGAGGACCCAGGGGGTGGAATCAATGTCATGATGAGCATCCACTGAGATGTTCCCTCTCAGCACCAGGGAAAAGGGTCTGTCTGAAGTGGTATCATGTCCAACGACAGAGTTTTGAACAAAGGCTGAAAGGGCATCAAGACATACACACAATCCCTCCTCTGTCATGAAATACTGGAACATTTTGTAGACGAAGGTATATATACACATACATACACAGACCACCATTTCCCCAGTGGAACACAAGGGACTTTTAGACAGAGAAATGCAAACGGTTTCTTTCCAGCAAGGAGAGTCTTGGGAAACAATCTTTTCCCTTTTGGGGTGCAGGAGGTTTTGAGAAAGAGACACAAAGAGTGTCTTTCCTGGTGTAGGACAGAAGAGAAAATACTATTTGCCCACTGCTGCTATAATTAATAGCTCTGCAGTGATGACAGCTGGATTAGAAAGAAAAAACTTATCCCTAAGGTCTCCCACATAAATGCAAAGCAGGCAGTGACAGGGGAAAGAAAGAGAAAAGGAGAGGGATGTGTCCTGATGGATACAGTACTGGGGGACTCCGCTCTCCCTGTGTTGGAAGCTCACCAGATTGCACTAATGTGCATAATAATCAAGCTGTCAGAGCCCTCGCTCCAGCTCTGCTCGGAGGCAGGCAGTGCCGAGAACATTTTATCTCGTTTCCGAATGACTTTTTATGCCCAGTAAAATGCTGTTTTCATATCAATTAATAATTCAGCTAATAACACAATTAAGAAATCCGCCTTTCGCTGGGAGCCATTTGGAGGGGAGGGCAGAGGGGAGGGGCAGACACGGCACTAGGGAGGCTTCAGGCTGATGCTGCTCTGGGCTTGCGGGTCGCTGTTCCTGTGTGGAGATACCCAGTAATTAAACCTGCACATCAGGGAAGCCAAGAGCTACAGGTCCCGTGTCTCTCCACGTGACAGAAGCACGATGTAGCTGCTGGCAAATCACTTAACCGTTCTTTGAGCTTAAGTTTTCCTCAGGAAAGTAAGGCTTGTGTCATGTTTCTGCAAAGGAACGTATCACTAAATGTTACCAGTGCTGCTGTCGCACAGAGCAGGTCTTACTTATGCAACAATATGTGCCATGCCAGGGCTTTGCAGAAACAAAATACCAAGGCTTAGTGGGTCAGCTGGGATTTACTGTCTCCTGCATACCAGAGAAATCTCAGTGCATTCAGAGCCAGCTATTTTTATCCCGATTATGAGAGTCCAAGGATGAGGCCTACTCTGTAGATCATATATTGGTTGAGACTATGATTATGATTAATTTGAAAGTGATACAATTATACAGGTGCAAATCTCACTATGAGCAAAGTAATCTCTTTGCAAATGTGCCATGAATGTATATTAATCTATTCTTCCTTTCCCCATACTGTGCAAGCCTGGCTACATCTCCTCTAGGGAATTCTCTAATAGCAGCTATATTCCATTGCAGTTCCAATAATGCAGCCCATGGTGGTAGATGAGGCTTGTGTGGGATGTTTAAATGCCACTCTGTGCTATCCTGAACTGGTAGAACCAAGCAGCGGAAAATGTGACACACAGTTTTGGACATGAAAATGCTGATTTGGCTTCGTTGGTGAAAGGAGGCTCTTACTTTCTCAGGACCTGACCCTTGATATAGTCAGTTTTCCCTCTTCTCTGGAAATTTGAGTTACCTCTCAAAGGCAGTTTAACTCTTGAGAATAAATAAATAATCTCTGTTTAGATATTTATTCCTTGCAAAGATTTAGTCCTGGCTAATTGATTGCTGGTCCTGTCTATAGACCTATAAATCAATGTTCAAGAAAGCGACACGTCCTTGCTGCTTGCTGCTCTGAGTATTGTGAAACTGCTACGAAGGAAAGGCCTAATAGTGCTTTAGACCTGTGTAGCTTCCTCTCATCTTGCCTAAGAGCCCTCCCTTATGTCCTGCCTCTACCTTGTTCGAGTGATAGATCTTTGCAGGACACATCTTTGGTTTTTGTCCTTGTGTTCCGCACTAGGATGGGTTTTTTTTAGGAAAATCTTGAAATGCAGGGACAGCACTGACCTCAAGATCATCTCTTCCCTCCTTCCATTCCATGGCAGAGCCTACTTTGCCTAAACCAAGACTACCAAGGCTTTTCATTGAAGCTGTAGTTAAGATAGAACATGAGAGAACTGCAAGGCAGCGTGACTCAATCCATCCTTCCCTTAACAAGATCTTTTCTTGCTGCAGTTTCTTTTGGTAGACTTCAAGACCTGCACCCTGCTGTTCACAGTCAGAATAATTTGTGCCTGTCCATGTGGTTAATATTGTTATGGAGCTTCTTTCTCTCTTTCTCTCTCTTTTTTTTTTTTTTTTAATAGAACAAGCTGTTGATGAAAACACCTGCTCAGTTTTGCTTTTCTTAATGGATAATCTGTATAAAATTAAATGGCACCACAGACCAATTACAGCAGGGAAGAGAGAGAATGGCCATACTAAGAGAGCTATCATAGATCACTCCTGCTTCTTAATATGTCAGGAATCTCCTAACAAGGTGCCAGGATGTGGGAATCACCCGGGAAATAAAGATAAGCAGCATCTGTATGTTTCAGGGACATCCACTAACCATATTTTCTCTCTCTTTTTGTCTTCTAGGTAAGTGAAGCTTTGATTTTCCTATGCATAGAGTGCCAGTTGACTGGGGCATGTTGGACTGAGAAGGTGATGTGTTCCTTGGCTCAAAGGCCACAGTGAAGGGTGTCCAGCCTCAGGTATTCATGGCTCTCTATTTGTTCATAAGTCTTTCCTAGAAAAAAATGTTGGAAAAAGAGATGTCTTGTGACTGTGCGATCCAGTGATTGGGATGGTTAAGCAGCATTGCTTTATACCTTGTCAGCAAGTCATTGCCTGTGTTGGGGTACTTACAGCAAACATATGTACATGGTTGTCCTGGCCTGGGCTAATGGAATGTCATCTGCAGTCAAAAGTGTATCTAATCTTTATTTGTCATCATTCCTCTCCCCCAGGCTGGTTTCTAATGAGATCATTGAGCATTACCCATGCATTCTCTTTTTAGCATGGGTGCTAGGAGGGCGTGCTGGTCTTGGAACAGGCACTTGTGCAATTCCTATCTTGTGGCGCCTGTAGTGCCCCTGTACAGCTGCTGTGCAAGTTGTGTGGGAACAGCAGGCTGCAGCAAGTGTGCCTGCCAGGCTGTTCCCCTTTCAGACACCACGTTCTTGTAGTGCATGACCCGAGCCTGACAAAGTGCTTTTGAAAATATATTTTTATCACTCTTATTTCCACTTGGCACTGAAGTCCTGATGACAACATTTGAAATCAAGATTTATGTCTGTATGGACTAAGCATACAGCAAGCTGCAGTTCATTCTTTGGCTTGTCGAGTTCCTAACAGCTGCCCCTATACCATCTACCTTGTTACATACTGAGCCTGTACAGCTCTCCAGGGAATAGCTTTGGTTTTGTGCATTTGGCTTCCAGGATCGTACAAATAGTGTATGTTTCAGGGTTGCTCCTCCTCTTTTTAAGCCCACAGGCATTATGTGGTAGACCACATAATGCTGGTGTGGGAGACCAGCAAATAACGTTTGGAAATCCAAGTACAAGTGAACTAGAGACTTTTGTGTGTACGTATAAATTCTAGTCATACAGAAACATCAAACAGACTTCATATATTAGTTTAATTCTTTTAACTTTTCACAGTAGGAGACAGTATTGAATAACTGATTTTAATTTATATCATTTGTACAGGGTGTGTATGTGCTCCTGTTTATTTAGAGAAGCTTTCCAGATTATCTGCGCTATCTTACTGGGTTTAGCTAGCAAAATAAGAACTGCTCTTTGTTCTGGTTATGCCCAAAAATGTAGGTTTATGATAATGTGGCATTTCCCAAGCATGGTCATCATTACTTAGGATTCCTGCTGGGATATTCCTGCTGTCTCTGCAGAGGAATTGTGTTGGATGACTGAGGTTCTGTTTCAAAACAAGAAAATGGATGAGAAAACATTTTTCTGAGCAGGCCAGATGGAATAATAAGGGTTTGAGAAGATATGTGGGGGCTGAGTTTGAGATAGACTTCAACCACTCAACTAAGTCTAAGGGAAATAGAGTAAGGAACAGAAGAGAAGGACAAATAGAATTTGTGTTTTGTACTACCCCGATGTTTTCCTTCTTGAGCCTACCAGTCTTGCAGATTTAATACGGCTGTTTCATACTGCAAAGTTGGTTCTTTTTGCTGTTGTATCATCTGGGGCATATATTACCTGAGAGACAGATTGTGAGTGGGGCAAGCTGTCTTTCTGTAACACCTGTGTAACTGGCCTGTGCATGCCAAGCTTTGGACTTGTCTCTGTATTAAGAATTTTCATCTGTCCATCTAATCTGTAGCACTCTTCTGTAGTGCTCTTCATAGCTTTGGCTCGTCCCTTTGGATTGAGTTTGCTGCAAAGAATATTATTGCTGGTATAAAGCTGACATTTCCCTCTGATGAGCTTCAGGATGTACATCACATGAACAAATGGGAAAACTGAAAAGCGGATAGTGTAGTATATTAGCTGAACTCAATAGGGTTTTCAGCGCAGAAGCTGACAGACCAAAACCTACAATCCCCACCTCCCTGACACTTTAATGTATTCAGATCCCTGTTGCACATTGTAGCCGTGACAGACGATTCCAGGGCAGAGACACCTTGTGTAGTGACATTGTCACAAAGCTGTGTAATTAGTTCAGAAGCTACAGAGCCAGTGAGAATTATCTTTCGTCCATGTTCAGATGCAGAGTTCAGGAAAGAAATGCTTTTGCATTTGTTGCAGCCAAGTCCTATTGCATAACCACTGCCTAAACATCACAGCTGGAGATAGCAATTTCTGCTTTCCCTCTGGCCTAAAGAAAAACAGGAATCTTAGCTGGAAGAGCCACAACAGGGTGTGACAGAGTCTTGACACATGAGCCCCAGGAACCCAGACCTTCCCTCTGTATCTCTTTCTGTAGTCCAGTGTGCATTTTCTCAGTAAGAGGGGAAGCCTAGCCCACGCTTTTCTGCCCTCTCAGTTGTACCAGCATGTCTCTATGCAGGTCTGTACTGTTGGGCACATCCAAAGCTTCTCTGCAGAAAATCCCCCTCAGTGCTCTCTTTTGCTTTGTTACTCTTCAGCCGGATCAGTTCTCTTAATGATTCATAGCACAGTCTCACAAAGTTCTGCTGTCACATCCTAGATGTGTACACAGGGACAAGAGTAGGTGAAGGGAGAGACAGGCTGTGATTGCGTTGAGAACATGTTACATCAGAGGCAACTTTATTTACTGGTTATTTTTTTATATCCCTTATTTTTTCCTTCATAGCTCCTGCTGTCATTTGATATAAGTGTCCTTAGTCCAAAAGGATTGAAGGTTTTAAAAACCATAAGTAGATGTGGGATTCCATTTATTTAGTCGCTGGTTCTCCAAAGTCTTGGCGATTAGGAATTTATCTGAAAGGCTTTAAATGAGTTCCTTAGTCACGTGACCCCAAGAGATGGCACTTTTAAGAAAACCCTAAAGCTGTGGTGAAATTAAATAAATCAGTTGAGCTGCCATTTGTTCAAACAGCATCCTTCTATGGACACTGGGGAGTAAGGAAGAAGTCTTTGCCCTAACAGGAACACAAAAGCAATCGTCAAATCATTTATGGCAGCTTCCTTATCGTTATCATTAGAGCTAATGCCATCATCATTTTCCCCAGTGAAAGCAGGGCCTCTGGGGCCTCTCTACTTCCTGACAGTGGAGACACCCATATGCATATTAATATGCAGCTCTGCTTATGCTAATGGGAGCTATTTGTAACATTAATATTTTTTCCACCATAAAAAAATAACAACAATAATAATAATGCTTTGTCTTGAGGATTTGAGCTCTAATGTGCTTTGCAGGAATGCAAGGGGAAGAAAAAAGCCTCTGACCTAATTTTTTATATCCTTGAGGGGAAGACCAAATTTGCAGGTGGTGTAGGTGCTGAAATGCTTGCCCTCCTCATAAGCATTGGAAAGGTCAGTGGGGAAACTGCTCTACCTCATGCATAAGGTGAGCAGCAACATCATTCACTGTGATTGCTCCAGATTCCTGCTGGAAAGTCCTATTTGGACTGAGTCAACACACAGGCTGTGATCCTCATGGTCAGCCCTCTCACGTGGGCTGCAATGATGAGCAACACACTGGTGCTTGCTGTGGGTGATGGAAAAGTGGGGGGAGCAGCCACTTGTGTCTGGGTATATCTCTTGAATTTTGAGTGCTCCCTGGATGGCTTCAAGGCCTGTCTGTCTGACCTGGCAGTTAGCTAGCCCAACAGCATGCCTCTGGGCATACTCTGTGTGCCTGGAAATGATGTGGCATGAGACATGGGTGTGGGAGCAGGTGGCTTCCTTTTGCTCTGAAGGAAAGGTCCATGGTGAATGGCACAGGTCTCGTTCCTACCCTGACTACCCAACAAACCAGCATCGTTGGTTTTGTTCTGATACCATCCCCTACTGAAAGAAAATGTAATTTCCAAGTCCTTTTCAGTATTAGTTACTGCAGCCACTGTAGCCAGTAGTTACAGCAGCTACCCAGCATCATTCTACTCCTTGAGGTGCTGTGCAAATGCTGATCAGGAAGGCTGAGGTTTTCTCAAAGGGCTTGCAATTTTCTAAGTCCCTCAAGCTTTTGGATTTGGATTGCTGAGTACCTGTTTTATTTCCAAGCTTCAGTGTATTCCCCTGGCCTCTGCCCAAACTTCCAAGTGATGCAAACAGGAAACATCAGGTATAGAAAGCAGAGGGATAAACAGGAAAAAAAAAAAGTAACAGAAATCTTGTCAGGTTGGTTCCTCAGCTCCGAGATGGCAGCAAACTGGTGCCATCGGGGGCAGTGGGGCAGTGCCTGACTGTTCTGCAGGACAGGTGCTGAACATCATGTTGTTAACATTGGTTATTTGATGCAAGTAAATAAAGAGAAGTTAAAGGATTTTTCAGGATGAGAGAGTGAGAACCTTTCCCAGTGTCTGTAATTGGTTACTCTGGGAGCATATGATGATGTTTAATAGGCCCCTCAGTGGTAATTTTAGTAGCCTTTCCTAATGCCTGACAAATACTGAACATGGCATACTTTGTTACTTTAATTAAAAACTCTTTAAAGAAAATGTCAGTGGTGTTACAATAGCCTGAGGTTTATTTGGGAGTATGGGGGAAACTGTTTCTTGTCAGAAGGAAGACAAAGAGATACCACTTTTCTGTGTGGAACTATGACTTGGATGAGAACCTGTCTTTTCTTACATCTTGTTTATTTTGAGATACCTGAATTTTGAAATGTCTCAAGCTCCTCTTTCTTGTACTCCAGTGGTTTATTTGTGCATTAAGTGCTTATAGTGGTATTTACTATTTTACTTTTTGACTTGAGGGGAGAGAGTGAAGAAGAGATCACACCATCTGTTGGATCCATATATTAAAACATTTGGTGAGAGAAGAAGAAAGCTACAAGGGAGAAAAAAAAAAAAGGCCTTAAAATTACTTACTTTTCAAAGCTGATATTCAGAGATGTCCCTTCTCAGTATCAGTTGTCTTGCTGCCCCGAAACATGAGACTGTCTTACAAATTACCATGTACCTTAGAAACAACCAGCACTGTCTTCCCCAGTCTGTGCCCCACAGGAACAGTTTCCAGATACCTGTCCTTATTGTTACCTGCCTCTATGTTCAAGACATTTGAGTCAAGGCAAAAGCTACAATTTCATGCTTTTCATTATAACCCTTCCAGGGGTTAATAACATTATTAAAAAAAACCCCAAAAAACCCACAACAAAAACAAAAACAGACAAAACAAACCCAAACAACAACAACAAAATCCCACCTGACATCTTCTTGGAGCCTCATGGGACATGAACATTTAAGCAGGTATCACAAAATTAATGACTTGTGTCTGAATCATGCAATTTAGGAATACTTTCAAAGCAACAAAATTATACTTGTAACTTGACATAAGCTAAAAATTATACCATTTTTAAAGTACCCTTGTGCAAATAATGTTAAGTTTAAAAATGCCCATAACTATTCTACTCTGATGTTTATTGTCCTTGTGTATCACAGCCCCTATGGCATGAAAACCTGACAGGACTTTACAGGAGGTGGAAGATGGGTTTAGCTGTTTAAATCCCTAGCACTTTAATTTGGAAACTATAACACTGAGCCCATTGGATCTTCACTGTTCTTAAGAAGGAAGCAAGGTGACCTTTGTAGTGCAGTCAAATCCTGAAAGTGAACAAAGATTGTACCTGGAGAAGAATTAACTGAGGTGTTGGACAGTCTTTCAGGAACGGTTAGCTGAAGGTGTTATTGGCAACAGAGGAAGCAAGTGGTTCATAGGATACTTTTGCAAAAGAAGAGGGCTTCAGCTTTCCTTTTAGGAAACAGTCCTGCAGCAAATTCTACTGTTTAGCATCCTCTTTGTAAATTTACTTTTGCTGCCTTGACTCCAGAAGAGTTGGTCCCATTTTAAACTTTATGATGTAGTAAGTGTAGAGTCTTCTCCCAAAGTTCTCAATTAGATACTTCCCCTTTAGAGAAAGGTCAGTTATGGTTGTACTAGCAACACACTGAGA
>WAAG01045218.1:99729-116881 GCA_013390105.1 Tichodroma muraria
TTTTTTTCTTTTCTTCCCATGTGACATAAACTTTGGAATAAAAAAGTTGTGTAGCTGTCCTGATCTACACATGTGAGACTCCTGCACAGCACCAGCAATATCTGAAGCAGATGCTCTCAACAAAGCTTTTAGGAAAATGTACAGTTACAACAAATCCTAGGTAGGAATACTGTCTGCCTTCTGCAGACAGGTTTTCCTTGTGCACCTTGAATCATGGCATTTCCCGCACACCTTACCAGGAAATCCTAGCATTCTGTGTCTCCACATCTTTCCCTCTCCTGTCCTTTGATAGCTTTTATTTGCATTTTTCTCATATCCCTCAAAGATGGCGGAGTACTGGGTCTGCAGTGATGGAGTAAAGAAGCTTGGAGGACATGATCCTCTGGAACTGAAAGCAGTGGCAAATTGGTGTCCCTTGCCTGTCCTCACCATACCTGGTGCATCTGAGGATGTCCTTTGGTATTCTCAGTCTGTGGCTGGAACCCTGGCAGACTGATCCATGAAATCTCATGGTTTACTGTTGAGCAGGAAGTAAGTTTGTCCTGCATGGAACAGGTGGGGAAACAAAATAGAGAGCAGAGGTTTATGCAAAGCATCATAGCAAATCATTGGCAGACTATAGTAGAACTTAACTGTCTGCAGTTGTGCTTGACTTGACCCAAGGCTCATTGAAATCATTCCAGCTTTGTTAAGAGGCAGATCTTTTGATATTTGATATTTTTGTGTGCAGGCAAAATTGTTATCCTCAAAAAATACCAATTAATTGAAACCTTGTGTGGAATTGTCACCATTTCAGCAAGGTTTTGCCAGGAAGAGTTTCACATTTCCAGGTTTAAGTGCCTCCTCACCAAGCCAGAGAGGTCACACAGGAGCAGCCAGGAACCTTGAAGCGAGATTTCTCAGCTGGGACTGGAGACATGGAAAGGAGTCCTGTGGGGAAGACATCCTTCTGAATCAAATTGAGCAGAGGCTGGAAAGCAGAAGGCTGATGTTGCAGAGGAGTGAGGTCTTGCTTTCGCATTTGGTACAGAGTGGGGAGCAGGGAAGATCATTATCCCGGTGTGGTCTCGGCTCGATCTGGTTGTGGAATGGGAATAATGTCTTAACAAGTGGTATGGGATAGAAGATTAGTTTTCTGTCTGCCCCTTCTGGGGGCTAGCAGGTTGTCCAGATCTTGTCCATATTAAGTCTTGTAGGGCAGGACTGGTTTTCAAAAGGAAGAGTTGAGAAGTTAACTTCTTGTACTAACGAGGTACTTCAGCAGTGTTCCCAGCTAGCATGCAATCTTATAATTATTGGCTTTTGTGTGTGCAGAGTATCCTGCCTGTCTTCCCCTCCTCTGTATGCATGCAGGCATTCACTCATTCCTATCTCCATCATCTTTAACTAAATTAGAGTAAAATACTTCATTACGGAGACTTTCAGCCACGAGTGTGGGCCCCAGGGAGTTTGTTTTCATACAAATGTATTATGCACAAGGTTGATCTGATCACAGACAATTTGAACTATCTCTGCACCCCCAGGAAAATTCTTTCATAAATGTAAATGATGTGACACTCCAAAGAGCAGAAAAAAAGACAGAAGGAGAAAAGAGAAGGAAAGAAAGAAAGAATCTTTATGTTTATAGAAAGGAGATTATGGGCAACTGCAGAGGTGCAGGGTCCTAAGTGCAGGATATGAAGCTGTCAGGGCTCTTTTGCCTGCCCTTTTCCTTCTCTCACAGTGGAGCCTTCCCATCAAACACCAAACTGTTGCAAGCTACTGGAGAGGGAAGAGTGATGAATTAAGTGTGTTTGAGATTATAATAACTGTTTCTATGGCAACAAGAAAATGCCCTCCATGGCTTTTGTTTGTGTTTTGAGCAAGGAGGCATGAAGTGAAGGTTTGTAAACAGAAGGCAGCGGGAAGGGATGCAGGCAGGGGGCTTTGTGGCACCCTGCCCATGATACTGACCCACTTCAGGCACACGTGGCTGCTTCTGGTGTGTGGGGCTTTCTTCTGCCTTGCTTCAGCTGCTGTTGAAACTTTGGCTTTGGACTTCTTCTGGGATGTGAGAGAGAGCAAGAGAGCAAAGTCTTGTGCTTTTCCCGATTCTTCATTACGAAGCTGCTCAAAAGTTGGTACCTACAGGACTCAGTGTCCTCTCGTGAGGATACTGGAGTGAGCCCAGCATGCTTCTCCGTGGGATTCCTCCACTCTGAACCATCATAGGGAGCCCAGACCTGACCCTGCAGGGATCTCCCAGTACAAGCAGTAAGCATGGAAGGTGAGTTAATCCCCACTTTCACAGAGTATTAGTCCTCCACACAAATTCACTGGGCAGAAAGATGCAATGTAACTGAAACCACTTTGGCTTCCCCTCTCCAGCACTGCACAGAGAGACCCATCTATTATTAAAAACCCTATTAGTCGTGCTAAGATTGTACCACTCCCTCTCACTGTAGCTGCTGAGCGTTATCTAATTGGTTTTTATTACTACGCCATCCCTGGGAGCATGTGGAGCTCAAATACACATTTGCTAAGACATTTGTGTTCACTCGTCCTCTTTGAGGATGCTTTCAAACCGTTTAAGGTTTTGTCAGGAGGATTAAAAAAAGAGGGCAAGGGAGGAAGAAACTAAGAGAGATGGTTCCCAGCCTAGAAAGGATGTGAAGGATGGAGACAACAAGAGGCAGGACCAAGAGAGCTCAGTTTGGCTGGTGTTTCCAGCAGTTGTCCTGATGGACAATTGGCCTCTCTGGTTCTTCCAGCAGACAGCTACTCCAGTTTTCTATTACCCAAAGAGAGACATGCTTGCTAGGCTTCTCAGTCACTAGTATTCCAGTTTTGTAGTGCTTGCACACAGAGCAGTCCTCTCACCCTGGAAACAGAAGTGGATTTCAGTGAGAGGGCAGGACGGACTGTGCCCATCAGGCACAGGGCACGGCCAGATGCATGCACTGACCAGAAACCTGTTGACACACGACTGGTTCCTTCTGTCCCTTGGTCGCTCTCTTTTACCATGCTTTTTCCTCCACAAACCACCTTGGTCCTTTCTTTTTGTTCCTTTGGTCTTTCCCCAAAACATCCCTATAAGTCCTGTACAATCCCCAAATGCTTTTGCTCTGCATCCCATGACGTGTGCCATTCTCCCTAGGCAGTATCCTAGGGTTTAACAGCCCTGTCCTGTGCCACCCACATCTCCAGCAGCGATGGTCTCTCTTGCCCTTTGCTCTACTGGTACCAGTGTTTGCATAGCTCCATCTGGATGTGTGAGGCTTGCAGGGAGAGAAGTGCTGGCTCTGTGACTAATGTTATTTGGTTAACAGCATGCCACACAAATTCAAAGGTGTTTCAGTGCTGGAAGCTGCCGTGAGGCAGCTGATGAGATTTCCAAGTCCTCCCAAGCAGCGTAGGGGTCTCTCTTTTTGAAATGAGTGAATGTTAAGGATTCACTTTGGTGAGACTCTTCTAGGAAAGAAAAAAAAAAATCTATCTGACCCTTGAATCTCCTAAGATTATTTTACACATTTTGGGCTTGGAGTCCTTAGCAATTGGCAAAAATCAGACTTCTTGTGAAGTGCGATGTCACTGCCTTTTTTGCATGTGAGCTGCTTAACCAAGAAAGTGTAGCTGTTGGGTTCATATGCTCCATGTAGCCATTAAACAAGCTGCAAAGCTTCATCACCACTTACTCGGTTCAGGCTGGGACATTTTGATTTTTGTGGTCACTGATCAGGTGAAATTCTTTGTTATGGACAGGTTGGTCTGTTCATTCATTGATTCCGCAGGCATTCCTGCTGCAGATGGAACAGAGGTGCCTTAGCCAGGGCATCCAGGTGTTCAAGCAGGGCAGCTTCCCTCCAGGTTTTGATAGTTTTATAGTCACTCACATGATAGTGAGAGGGTTTTTTTTCAGGGATTAACCCCCAGTGAGGCACTCCGAGGTTCCCCACAAAGGCAGTGAAAAAGCTCTGCCCTGCCTGCTGTGTGTGGGCTGGCAGGGCACGCTCTCACCTTTCCTCTCTGCAAGGGGCTGTTTCAGCCTGCTTTGCTTCTCCTGCCAGCACCTCACTCAAGCACACACAGGATGTTACTCTTCCTGTGCTGCCTGTTGTGTTAATGGGATACATTTAAAGCCAACTCCACTGTAATTTCATTTTCCTTAGGGAGAGAGGGGGAAAGCATTTTCTCCTCGGAGCTACATTCCCGCTGCTCACTCTGTGTCTCTCTCAGAGTCTGCAGTATGCTCATTTCTCTCTCAGATAATGAAAAATGCCAGGAGCCAGGCGAGCCCTGGAGGAGCCCTTGTGGATGCAATGCTGCTCTGCACAGTCTAAGCCCCATCTTCTCTCCCTGCAGTGGCCTTGCCCGTTGTTTGTCCTAGGACAGCTGGACCATGCATCCTACAGCAGTCTGCACCTTCAGCTGGAAATCACTCAGTACATGAGCTTGTGATACAATTCTTTAATGGGAGCCTGTTGCCTGGCATGTCACACCAAAGTGCTGCCATTTGGCTCGGAGTTTGTAGGTTCTGGCCCAAGAGCTGGCATTTACTGTACCAAATCATTCAGGAGCTTCCCACACCAGCAAGAGACCACTTCCCCATATGATGTTGTTGCAGTTGCAGTGGCTGAGACAGAGTCTAGCTCTCAGGGCATAAAAGAGAGGGAGCTACTGGCTGGGCTTTTCCCCAAGGGTCCCATAGTCCTGTAATTCTGTTCCCCCCCAGTCTGAAAATCCTCTGTCAATCTTCAGGTTTACTGAGAAACTTGTCTGCTTTCTGGGGCACTCAGGGCTGCCTGAGATGGATGGGCAGCCAGGGGAGGGAGTGTTGTTTTTCTGTCTGAACAGTTGATGTTTTTCTGTTGTGTGGGTTGGGATATGTTGCTGGATTTGATTTTGGTTTGCTGTATTGTTGTTTGTTGAATAGCTTGGGGGGTTGTATATAACATTGAAATTGTTGGGGCCTGCAAGGGGTGCTTTTTTCCTGTCATTTAAAAAGAAATCAAAATAGATGAGACATTTTTCTCGTAATTAGAGATTGTACCTAAATCAAATGCTTTAGACCTCACTCCCCTCCTATTCCCCTACTTCCCACCCCTCTCCCCCTCCTACACACATACAAAGTTCATCTGTTTGGGAATGCAGCTGAGAATTTCCTACTGTCTGGTAAGAACGAACTAAACCTCTTTTCCTGGCTCTTTTAAAAAAAAAAAAAAAAAGCCTACAATGCGAAGCACACCCGTGGTTCTCGCGGCTGTTCTGTAGCCGGCGCTCCTCTCCGGCTACAGTGTAGGTTATTTCTGAATTACCCTAAACAGGCAGTTCCCCTGCTCAGAGGTCAAGGTCGCTGCGGTGACGGCCATGTCCCTCTGCTGGCACTTCCCCATGGGAATGACATTACCCCTCACGCCTTTCCTGCTCCTGCTCCCTACAGCCTGTTATTAAACAAGGACAAGTGAGTAGCTTGTCTGTGTCTGTGTGCAGGAGCGCGACTCTGTCACCTGATGCATACAGATGGCTTATTAACCAATTAATTCATAGGACTAAATTGGCTAAATCAAACTAAATGACACCCAATTGCTGTACAAGGGTAGAAATGGATTGGAATAAGTGTTTCTTAAATGCCAGCCTCGTTGAGCAAAGGAATGAGTAGCAGAGGGAGGAGGGGGCCGCATGGAGGAGTGGGGATGACAGCAGACACTGGCAGGCAGCGTGAGCAGAGCTGCCCATGGCATCACGTCCTAGGGAAGGAAGTGGCTCATGAGCCTGTGGCACTTTGTGCTGCCAAGGAATCGGATCACCCTTTTTGCTGGTGACACTTTAGGCCTGGGAATGCCTCTGGAAAGGGAGTCCCAGCCACTGCCTCACTCTGTGTCCTGAGCAAAAGAAGGTGTCTTCTTGCATCCCAGCCTTTGGTTGAAGAGCACATTATTAAGTGAAATATTGTTGATTACAGCATGATCTGTTATTCATTTGGCCAAGGAGTGAGGGTTTGATTTTTCAGAAGTGCGGTCTACCTCCTCCTCTGTCTGAAGTCCCTAAGAACAATTATGTTCACCTTCCTGAACTGTTTCTTTGTCCTTTCTATAACCATGCCCTCAGGACTGGCCAGAGCAGCTACCCACAGCTGGAATGCTTCTGTGTGCCTCACCTGCAGCAGTAGTACCAGTTGCTTAAAGACGCTTCTCTCTGTTTTTCCCCTTGGAATTATTTATTTGGGAGTGGGGATGGGCTGACCTTGGCTGGCTGCTGCATGCCTACCAAGGTGTTCTATCACTCCTCCTCATCAGGACAAGGGAAGATAACAACTGCTGTCACTGGCACAATAGACTAGACTTGAGAAAATTAATTTAATTTGTTGCCAATTAATAACAGAGTAGCATAGTGAGAAATTAGAATGAAACTAAAAGCATGTTCCCTACCCCTCCCTTCTTCCCAGGCTCAGCTTCACTGCCAACTCTTCTTCCTCCCCCACTTGCTACACAAGGGAACAGGGAATATGTGTTGCAGTCTGTCCATAACACTTTGGTGCTCCTTCCTCCATGTGCTTTTCCCTTGCTGCAGCCTGCAGTCCCTCCCACAGGAGACAGTTCTTCAGGAGTTGCTTCAGTGTGGGTTCTTCACATGGGGCACAATTTTCAAGAATGGACTGCCCCATGGGTTGTAGCTTCTGATGGAAAGCTTGTTCCTGTTTAGGCTCCACTCCATGTCCACAGCTCCTGTTAGGAGCCTGCTTCAGCAGGGGCTTTTCAGGGGCTGCAGCTTCCTCCAAGGCACATCTACTTCCTACATTGTGGGTCCTCCTGAGGCTGCAGAGGAATTTGCTCCTGCATTTGGAGCACCTTCTCCCCTCCCTCTTCACTGACCTTCGTGTGTGCAGGACTTTTTTTACATTATCTCTTCCCTTGCAGGTGCTGAACGGTTATTTTTCACTCTTTCTTAATTATGTTATCACAGAGGCTCTACCTACATCACTAGTTGACTCAGCTTTGGACTGTGACAGGTTTGGAATGGCATTTTGGAGCCAGCTAAACCAGGCTCAGTCCAACATGGGAGCAGGTCCTGCTGTCTTCCCACAGAAGCCACTTCTGCAGCCTCCCTTCCCTCTCAGCCTTTCCATATAAACTAAACAGAGTATGTTACAAGAGGCTGTTTTTCTTGCATAGGAGAGCACACTTTTTTTCCTGTACTGAATGCTGACCTTTGCTCTGTGTTGTGATACAGAAGATGGATTTGGTAGGATTTACTGGATGACGGGGAGTGGGACGTATTTCCTCTGATCCCTGTTCAGTTTAACAACTACTGTGATATGTAAGAGTCATAACCTGATTTGGAATAGTGAAGGGGGTACAAAAGAAAGAAAAAAAACAGGCAAGAGTTGCACATCAGAAACTACTTTTTTGTGTTTTATGTTGCAGTTTGAATATTTTGCCTGCCTCAAGGCTGTATCTCATACCACCGTATCAAAACTTAGGTTGTTTGTCCAACTGTTCTGCCAGAGCTGATAATCTGAGTGTAGTTTCCTGGGTGCTTCCCTTGGCAGGAGCTTCATCTTTCTAGTCATGACAAAGAGAGTCTGTGGCTCTCCTTAAGGTGTGGTAGGGAGACGATCCATGTGGGAATATGGGAGATGTCAAGTCCTTCCATGAAGCAGGGCCATCTAGCAACAGCTTATGGCAGTTTCTTGCTAGCAGCATCTTTGTTCAGCAATGACCCAGGGCAGGCTCTTCCGTTGCTTATTCACCTTGTGGTCCCTTGGTCAGTGCTGTCTCCCACAGGCAGCACTGACAAACTGTACCCCAGTGCCTGAGGACACAAAGAGCAGGGGCCTCTGTCCATGGATATGCCCGGGAAAGTGTTTGCTTCTAGAACTGGATCTGAGGAGGGACTTCACTGAGGTTAAGTCTGGGTTAGTGTTGTCTGAGGGGCCATTGGACTTGGTGTGTGCAGGGTAGGGGCAACCTTTGTCTGGTACAGGAGACACTGTTGCGTAAAATGGCAGCTTTCTGCCAGAAGAAAGGGTGAATCCTTCAGTGCGGGGCAGGAGTAGAAGGTGTGTCTTGGTGGTTATCGCCGGGGCCAGCTGAGAACAGAGCGACAGCCCGCCTTAGCAAACCCTGCAGAATCAAGGCGCTCACTGCGCGCTTCCATACGCAGCGAGAAGCGGAACCTCAGAGCCCAGCACACGTGCGCACACATGCGCGTGTGCACGCGTGCAGCGCGCGCGCTCACGGCCGCATGCCACAAGCACGCACGCGGCTCTGGGCCCCCCGTTGGGCCAGCATGAGCGGATTACACCCAGCATAGCCTGGAACATATGCGTTCGTGGAGTACAGCCCATCAGGGAATGAAACCTGCGCATATGTGAACCTGCCAAGAACACATTCCCCAGCACCCTAATGCTGGCTGTGGGTAACCACCAAACAAACACATGCCTGACTATTATGTCAGTGTTAAAACTGCTCTTCTTCAGTTGCTGCAGCAAGATAAAGTATCCGAAGCCCGTCATGCTGCGGCATCTTTTTCAAGGCTGCAGTACACAGAGTGTGTATAAAATATTGAATCATTTAGGAGATTTTCATCTTTTCTTTTTCATTTTTTTTCTTTTTTTTTAAAGAAGAATGGGATTTACACTTTGTCCAGTGGCAGAACAAATGTTTTGTGTGCTGGAGCCAGGACTACTGCTGTAGACCATTTAATGCATATATTCTGTGGCCTTTTTTTTTTCCTCTTTTTTTTTTTTTTTTCCCTCCTTAGAATCATGCTTCTGAAAAGGGTCAAATCAACCATTTGGAAGGGTAATTTTTTATTCTTAGCGCAGACTGTACTCCAAGAGCTGTAAAACAAACTTTGTCACCCTTTCATTAACATTTGTCCTCAAAAGATCCCTCACATTCCCTTGGCCCTAATAACTCTTGTTATCCCTGAAGTAACAGGCTGAGGGAGGGAATGCTTTCATAATTCCAGAGGTGAAGTAGTAAGTTGTATGTGGTTTCTATTCAATGAGCAATGGACTTAACGAAAATTTAGCCATGAACCCACAGACAAGCTGGACCACTCAAGACTTTTGTGCAGGATTGTGTTTTTCCTCCCTTCAATGCTCTGCTTCATGTACCTGTTTCCTGGAGGCTCTGGTCATGCACAGAGGTTAATTGGCTCAGTAGATTTCTTCACAGCCTGTGTGTGGTGTTGGCCTGCTTTGGTTGGGAGTAAATTTTTTCTGGTTTCAAAAATTCCATTCTAGGGGAGAGGGATGGCCTGTGGCTCAGGACAGGCCATTGGCTCAGGCTCTGCACTGCGCCACAGTCAGGCTGTGCATGGATTGCATCCCTGTCAAATGCCTCAGTTTCCTCATCCCTTCTGGAGCAATTACAGTGCTGATTCATCTCAGAAGAAGCTAGAAAGATTCACTCATTAATATTAGAAAGTGCTTTGATGTCTCCAGTAGACAGGTAAGGTACTGCTATGCTCTGAGCTGTTTTTCCTTCTCCACCCCATTTATAATGATCTGGACTCTCTTGAAGTCTGAAGTAGAAGCAGGCTGATCTTGGTACATTTTTTGGTTTTACCTTTTATTAGCAGAGCTCTGACAGTTCAGAGGCCTTGCATGGACATGGAGTACATATTCTTTTATTGTTTCCATGGTCCAGAACAGAACTGCTTTAGACACAAACAACAGCCCAGGGTAATAAGAGAAGACAAAAATCTAATTAAGAAGAAAGAAGAAAGAGAAGAACTCTCTTTTATTGCAAAAATGGAAGGGCTGAGGAGTCTTGTTGATGTTTGTCAGTGTAGTTAGGTAGGTCTGTTATTGCTGGTCCGAGAGAAAGCTCAAAAGATTTTTAAGTTCATATAAACACCAGAAGGTTTTAAACGATTCTGTGAATCATGCAGTAATCCTATAGTCTCTGGTCCGTGCTGCTTCTGTCATATTCAGAGATGTAGCTGAGACACCTGTACAACTCTTGTCCCTTCATTCTGATTGCATTAATGTGTGTAAGTTGGCAGTACTCACATGTGAAGAAACGAGTATAAAGTTTGGAAATGGCTTCATCATTATGTTGGATAATGTAGATCCTCTTAGAGCTCCACATCTGCAGATTGAGCGACACCAAAAGGATCAGCAAGGACCCAAGTAAGTGTGAAGGAGCCACGAAGGATCTGCTGCTCTAGCTGAATCTCTGCAAATCTAAGGGCCTTGATGGAATTCATCCAAGAATCCTCAAAGAGCTCCTGATGTCATCACAAAGCCTCTCTCAATGATTTTTGAGCAGTGTTGCGAATTCAGAGAGGTCCTGGCTGGCTGGAAGGTGGCGAACATTGTCCCTATTTTCAGGAAGGGCAAAAAAGAAGAATCCTGGTAACTGCAGACCTGTTAGTCTCACTTCAGTGCCTGATAAAGTTATGAAGAAGATTCCTTTGGGAGGTACTGAAAAGCACCTGAAAGAGAAGAGGAGACTGAGGGGAGACCTCATTGCAGTCTACAACATCCTTGTGAGGGGAAAAAGAGGGGCAGACACTGATCTCTCCTCTGAGGTAACCAGTGACAGGACTTGAGAAAATGGACCTGAACAAGATTCCCAGGGAAGTGTTTACAGCCCCAAGCCTGACAGAGTTCAAGAAGTATTTGGATAATGCTCTCAGGCACATGGTGTGATTCTTGGGGGTGGTCCTATGCAGGGCAAAGTTGGACTCTTAGGATCCTTGTTGGTCCCTTCTAATTCAGCACATTCCATGATAATCTCCTTTCTTCCCCCATCCAAAGGAGGGGGAAATCTTTTGGGGAAGAAGTGTCAGAATTCAACTCTAGAGGAAAGTACAGTTCTTCCAGGTTTCTTACCTCTCCCCAGGAAGCAGAGAAGGAGAAAGAAGGAGTTGAAAAACTGGAGGATTGAAACACAGAGGAGATCAAGTTCCCCAGATCGGAGAGCTCCTGTTGATCTCTTCTGAATGCTTAACAGTTCTGCAAGTGAGTCCTCTGAGACAATAAGGAACATTGAAAGTGCTACAGTGAGATCAGATGTCTTGGGCCAGGGACATCCTTTAATTCATTAATGTTGCAGTGCAAGAAGAGGAAAAACATTTCTCTTATGGCTTTTCTGTCCTTGTCTTTGAAAGATGTAGCAGGACTTAGGTGTAGAATCATGTCCACACAATGAGAGGTACATTCTGAGCAAATGTATGTCTAAATGTTCATCTCCTTATTTTGGGTATTTATTTAGTTGGAGATTTTTTGTCACTTTTCTTTGACCTCTAGCAAACTATATGTTTTGGCATTAAACACAAAGGTTCGCAGTAAAATGGCACGTGTGTGCAGTGGTGGAGAAAGACTTCTTTTTATGCTAAACAACCTCTTTTGCTCTGAAAATATCTTTCAGAAGGATTTCACATCTCTGGTGAGAGGTTTTAGGGCGAAAAATATTTAAATGTGGTTTTTTTTTTTTTTTTATCAAGTCAAAGATAAAGAAGTGTTAACTTCCAGTTTGATTGAGAATTGCTTACTACTGCCGTCTTGCTTTGGGATAGCTTTGGAGCACATCGTATTTTCTCAAAGCACTGGATATCTCCAGGGTTGGATACAAAACTTCAGTTGCAAGAAAGAGGAGAGAGACTGCCTTGTATATCAGTCTTATGAACAGCAGATCAAAGAGGTTTGTAACCCAAGTTGAGACTGCAATCACCATCATCTGCATTGCACTCCTGGGAAAATGAGTCATGGAACGACTGCTGACTGCGTGGGGTGGCAAGGTCTGGGGGGAGTAATTGGGATGCAATGTGAGAAAGGAATGGCTCCCACCTTGCTTTCCTATGGCTACAGCATGTTGGTAATAACCTTTCCTGAGCTCATCTCAGCGGCGTCCTGCGGGATGAGTGTCTGGGTAACAAACCTGGCTGTGCAGTGCAGTAGCGGCGCTTCTGCTAGGGCTGGGAGCACAAAGCACCTCTTCTGCAGTAGGTGGGGATAACTGCAGTTTTGGGAGGGAGCCCTGATGTGCTGGCCACGCAGGAGTCCAGAGTCGCTGAGCTTCCCAATGGGGATTTGTAACTTGAGCTCACTGGTGGCATCATTTCCACTGGAGAGGTTTTAAACACTGCTTGTCTTGGGCAGCACCAGACAGCGTTTAATGAAGAATGAAGGAAGCAGGGTGTTTGTGTTGTGCTTTTGGGGGAAAAGAGTGTACCTATAGGAGAGCTGAGTAGCTGCAAGGATGGGCACCACACTACTGGTCCCAGTAAGCTAGCCCCCAGTGCTCGGCTTTTGACTGTGTGGGGTGCAGGAGGGTAAGTAACAACATCCCATCCATCGCTGCAGTGCAAAGGCTGTGTGAGGAAGGAGAGGGGGTTCACAGCTCCCCACTGCCTGGCTATGACCAGCAGGAGAGATGAAGTATCCGGCCATGCTATGAATACAGAATTAGAAAGTGTGTGGGGACTATTTCAAATGCAGTTGAGGTTTTTTTGCTGTCTGTACTTCTTCCTTGGGCCACAATACAGCTCCTTCACAGTCCTTCGTACCAACCTGCCCCTCTCCTGCTTCCCAGCAGAGCAAACACTGAAGCACAGTGAGACAGCTGGCAAGCACTCTGCCTTCCTCCTTCCCTCCGCCTCTCCCTGCCAGTTTTGTCCGTCCTTGCACACTGTGGATGAGTTCTTTGGGGTCTTTCTTTAACTTAATGTGCATACCCAGCACAGCACAGTGAGGGCCTGGCCCCCTGTTAGGATCTGAGTGGATAATGATGGTTTCTGCCTCCATTTCTGCTGAGTCTGCGGGCTGCATTTTGTCAGCTGCATACAGAGGCACCGCTGCCCGTAGCTAGTGTTGTCATCTGGAGTCCACACCTGGAGCTGCTGCTGCTGTTGGGTTGATCTGCTGTGGATTTTTTGTTTGTTTGTTCGTTTGTTTGTGCCAATAATGGAAATGTCTTAGTACCTGCCAATTATGGAGGAAAAAAAAAAAAAAAGAGTCAGTCGTAATCTCCTCTCTCTTTTTCTATATCTCTCAATTTTTTCTCCTCTCCACTGGGACAGAAGTAAATAAAATGCTTGATAAAATTTAGGCTTTATGTGTGTGAGAGAGATACTTATTGTGGTGAGCTGGATTGAAGAAATGAGATTTGCATAGATATGGATGGATAAAAAGAAGAGAAGATTGGGAGAAGAATGCTTGAATACTGAATACCTGAAAATATATGGAGCTGACTGTATGCCTGAGAAAACTGTCTAGACTTCAGCAGAGTTGTATTCAGTTGCATCTCTCTCTGTTCTTAGCCCCTTCTTTTGCTTTTAAATCACATTACTTATTTTGTCTAACTCCTCAGGTGTCTCATTTGAGGATGTTCTTTCTCATTAGGGTGTAAGAGGAAAGAATTAGTGTTCAGTGTGCTAGAGGTACCTCACTACTGCAGAGATCCTGTGGTGCTTAGCAGGGTGATGGTAGGGCAGTACTCTCCTAGAGACTTTGGAAAACACCCATTGCTTGTGATAATTAAAATTTGAGGAAGCCCTGAGAAGAAGCCTGTCATCATGAAATTTCCTTGGCTGCAGACAAACGGTAGTAAATCCTCAGAGTTCTCAATTTTGCAGTCATCCTCAGCGCTGGAGGAACTGAGCCACAGGCCAGGATCAAAGATTCAAGCTGGACTATGTAGCTTCCTCCTCACAGCAGTACCTGTATTTTTGAATTGTACCTAGGACTATCGGGGCAGACTTTTCCAGAAGCTGAAAAGATCTTGAGAAGATTTTAAGGCATTTCACTTCTTCCATGTTGCAGCTGGTAGTACATAGGCTGGGAGGTCTGACATGGAGGGTTGGGTTGGATCTGATACCCATTTGATTCAGAAACCCAGCTGTCATGATGGTTGGGAGGAGATACATCAGGGAAAAGGAGGAAGGTGGCACATTTGGGTAATCTGATCCCATGGTAAGTCTCATCCCTAGCAATGAGAGTGAGGAGCTAATTTCTGGAACTTTAATGTATCTTCAAAAATATGCTGTCAGATATTGTCACAATTCTGTATGTTGTGATGTGTCTCATTTCTGCCCCTTCTGGAATACTGTGAGAGTCTTCCTTTCAATTATTCCCTTTAGCTTCCAGTCCCAAAGTCTAATAATGCAACATGTGGAGAGGGGGAAAAATGCAGAAAAAAGGTATTCCAGCACCTTTGAATTCAGCTTTTCATTTAGCTGAATGCCTTTATAGTCCTTATTTCCTAAGCTTGGACAAAAGTCTAAGCTGATGAAGAAAGGCAGCTACCTACTTTTCATGTGCATAGGTGCTCTGTAAAATGCACGTGTGATCTCTCCAGGACAAGCTGAAACCTAAGAATTCAGCGCATGAAGATGTTTCTTTCACCTGTCGATGCTTTGTGGCCACATCTTTGGTGCCCATATCTAAGCAGAAAGAAGGTTTTTTCCAGCTCAGCCCATATCTAGGCTGCCCTGTTTGCAGTCTTTCCACATGATAAACAGGCTAATTAATTTACAGGGTAAAATGAGAAAAGGAAAAAAAAAAAAATGGGGCACAGGGGAAAGGATCGATGGACAAACTGAAATGTCATTTTGCAGCCTGCAGCTGGATGCTACTGCCTCGCCTGTCTCTCTCCCACCTTGTATTTTTTTCTCTTACCCTTTTTGCTTTTTTGATTTGGTTATAAAAGCCAGGATGTAATTGGAACTGGCACCGAAATCAAACAGCATGACCTTGGCAGGTTTCTTCCAGTCCTGCCACGCCATCCTTGCTGGCTGAGGGAAATAAAAGAGGGTGGAGGGGGAGGCAAGGGAGGGTGGCAGCACAGGGAGTCCCCTGACAACTCGGCTGCTTGCATGCCTGTCTTTGAAGGGCTTCTCTTCCATGCGTCTCTTACTTATTTAATTTTTGTCCAAGGCATCTAAAGTGCTTTGGGGACCTGGGGGGTGACAGCAAAGCACACAAGCAGCTTTTTCTTAGGACCTGACATGTAAAACTGCTGTGGGATCTGAGCAGTGTAGTCTGCCAGCTCATGAGAATGGTGTCAGCTTGAAGGAGCTGGGAAAACAAGGGCCTTGATGCCTGGACCTTGTTGGCCTGTCTGGAGCTAGAAGGAGCAGTCTCTCATTTCCAAACTCAAGACACGTGCTCCTAATTCTGCCCTGTAGCAGCACCCTTGCAGATGACTGGGCCAAGAGAACTCATGTCATCTCTGAGCCAGGCATTTGCTGGAGCTCAGATGTCCCCAAGGAGAAAGTTTAACGCAGATTGTCTATAGCTCATCTGCTCAAAAGCAGGTCTTGTGCTTAGGAGTGTTGGTTTCTGCTGTGTGCCCCAGGCTGGGTCCTCAAGTGTGCTTTCCAGGAGAGGTCTGTGTGCACATCTTTCTTTACTCTGACCCTTTTCTTTGGGAAGAATTCTGACAGGGAGGGAGCTGTAGTGCATTTCCAGGGATCTCCAAGTTCTGTAAGAGAAGGAGCACAGGGTGGCTCATTACAATGGGAAGCAGCCCCTGAGTTCTAGTGTGGAGATGCCTGGATGCAGTGCCCCTAGAGTGGGGCTAACCAGAGCCCTGGAACAGCCCAGGTTTGGGATTGTGAGGATCTCATTGTGAGAGGCACTTAAAGCGTGAGCCGAAGGCACATAAAACAGCAGGGAATAAATCTCCACTAAATCGGTCCCATCTTTGGTGCCCTCACACACAGCCAGGTCTGCAGTGTTAGTTTTTACAAACTGGAGCAGGAAATGAGGATGAAAGCATGACAGCAGTGGAGGAATGCTGCAGGACCTCAGGGGAGAAGACAGCAAGCTTGTTTACAGACAATTGAGGAGTTGGGTTTGGAGCAAATAGTGTTTGGTGGGATTCATAGAGCCTATATAACAATATCCCCATCTCCCTCTTCCATTGTGTTTGTACACTGCATGCCCATTAGATCACTATGAGTTTACACAGAAACTGCTGAGGTAAAAAAAAAAAAAAAAAGAAAAGAAATATATATTTTTTATAAGCCTGCATTTCTGTGTTCTAATATGAATGAAATATAAAAAATGTACGTGAATGGAGTTCCCACAGGAGAATAGGTAGAGAAGCTTGAGTCAGCAGAAGCAGAGCAGAAGGACAGCAGAGGTTTATGGAGGCCTTGATACTGGCTCATTGAAAACAGTGATTTGTGAACTCGTGGAGATGAATAATATCCTTCACTTCAGTTGCTTCTTTGCAGACTTAAGGCAAATTCCAGCATGATACTTGAGATACTTTTGGTACATGATAGGATAGGATTTTCTTTTGGGAATGATTCAGACATGATCCTGTGTTCATTCATAGTAGAAGGGAAGTTTCCATGAACTTCAGATGGATCGGATTTAGGCCCATAAGTGAACAAACACATCTTTAAATTATTATGTACCTTTCTCTGTTACTGCTGCTTTGTTGTGGTTTTGTCTTTTTGCAGTTAGCATAAGTTCTTCAATTTGCCTTTTCTTTACTTACTGCTTTTAAACAGCTCTCACTTTCAGATCATCAGGTGCTTATGTCTTACTACAGGTTTGAGCTGTGCACCGCAGACTCTCCGGTATAAACATTTGCAAAATTAAGTTTTATTCCCCCAAAGGAGTGCTTTCTGAAGTCAAAGAACACCCTTCTACTAAGAATATCAATGTAATTAGTGAGATTTCACCCTGTGCAAAATGCTAACTGCTTTCTCCCAGCATGTAGCACTTGCTGGTAAATAAGGCAAACTATACCTTTGTGAACATCAGATCAAATTTGTCAGTGACTATGCTTTTGCTGCACTTAGTTCCACTTTAACATCCCCCCTCTGCACATATTTGGCCAATTTAATTGTATGGACAAAAAAGAAAATAAAAAATAAAATTGAGTTCAGCATTGTGGAAATATTCAGAGAAACTGAATCGTAGAAATTCCATAGAGAATATTCAACATAGAAGGATTTGTTCATTTGGCCAACTTTAGCACTTGTCAAAGAGAATCAGTCTTGAAGTCCCCTGAGCCCTGATTTGACTTATCAGGATAAGCAGCATCAGATTTTCAATTGAAAAGTAAGGGAACCACTCTAGTTGGTGGATAATAGCACATATTTATCAATAACAATGATTAGTTTATTCCCTAAAGCATAAGGTAATATAGTCCATGTCATCAGCACTGGTAGTTTATATTTTGATGTTTTGGTTCTCCATGTA
>WAAG01045225.1:6747-19829 GCA_013390105.1 Tichodroma muraria
ACATCTACGTGTTTTTCTAAATGTGCTGATTTTACATGAAGTGAGACATTTAATAACATAAAAATGGTTACCAGATTGTTACTGAGGTGACCATTCTGCAGCCTTAGTAGGAGTTCCTCCTTGCAGATTTTTTCAGCTGGCAATTGCATTACGATAGCTACAGATTCTGGCTTTTTTTGGCAATCCAGATGAATGCAGTGTATATGTGAGTACAAACAGTAAAACAGCTTGTTATAAATTCCAATAATTTGATACAAATGAGAATAGTTGACCTGGCCTCTGTTAACAGGATACCCTAAGCAGAAATTTTCCAATTTTCCTTTGTTTTTCCAAGTAGAAAGCTGTGGCTTTTTTAGAATACTCAGTGATATTAGTAGAAAAAGGGATAGAAGAGCAAAATACCACAAATAAACAGCAAATTGCAGAGAACAACCAGTGCCAAAGCACATGTCTCAGGATCAATATATGACAGTCTCCAGCCTCCTAATCATCTTCATAATCCCTATTAACTTAATACCTTTTCTTGCTTCCTTTCAACCTGTTCCCTAATTTCAACGGCATCACCCAAACTGGGAAGGACTTCTCATGCATTGCCATTACATGTTTTGGGGCTGTGGTATCAACTAAAAATAGATTTTACTTACAAGTCACTACTGTCAAATCACTGCCTGATAGGAGCTGACAATCTCACAGACAGTAAAATACATAATGAAACTTCTTCTTCTAGAAAAAATGCTGTTAAGCAGAACTTGTCTAGAACGAGGACTTCCTGTTCCCTCAGTGAATATATTTTTGACAAAAAAAAAGCTTTCTTTTTTTTTGGCCAGGGGAAGGTGTGTGTGCGCTGCGTTTTTTGTCTGTTTTTGTTCCCCTAGTGGAAACAAATAATGTACAACAATGGGGAATAATCTTTACTCATGTGTAGTCTTGGCTCACCTAAATTCAGGACTTTTGTTCTGATGTTAATAGGGAGATTTCATCCCCTTCTCCTGGGAATATTGGTGGAAAACAGCAGAAAAACTATTTTGACTAAAGCAAGAGCAACACCCAGTGCCATTAAGTGACATGCATATTTGCAGTGCACATACATACTGACTTTTATGCATGTACAAAATCCCATTGTAACTTGTGAAACTCAAATAACACTGTTGCCATATACTGCACTTCCATACTGTAATCAAAATACAGTAAAATTAGTCTGCTGTTCTTTCTGAAGAAAATGGAGTTTTTACCATCAAGAATAACATTTATTATTTGATGCCTGACAGCTGGGACTATTTAGACACTTTTTCTCTAAACTGACAATTACTTTTCATTACATCAGCAGTAGCTGTTCATCCTGTTCAGAAGTTTAAAGGCTGTGATTTTTGACAATTCCTATATCTTGGATAAAAAGTTCTGACAATTCCCCCTATGTCACCTGCTGTTGCCTTAGTAAACGATCTATAACAATCCTGCTCCTTTTGTCATGTCCTTAAAGACCTCTGCAATGAAATGACTTTTGGCACTCTACCATGGGCATGTAGCAGGTCTACATCAACTACAACAACAAGATGTTCATATCAACCTCAAAGTTACATCAAATTTTGACAAGACTCAATGAACTTTTACAAGACTAACATATCCTAGCAGCTTTACAGAAAAGAAGACCAAAAGAGCAGCCAATCTTCATTACAACACAAGCCTGTCAGACACAGATTGTCTCCAAAGTGACCAGCACCGAACACCAGAGAAAAATTACCAGAAAAAAAGACTAGATTTTAGTAGATCCTAGGAATCAGCAGTTTAAAGAATTCCTGCCCATAAATTGATTTTGAACCTCATTTGCAGACATCTGATCTCTTAGAATGTGTTTAATTTGTTTTTCGCCCATTTAATATGTTCTTTAGGGGTCAGGTCCAAATTTGAGCCAATCACCATGTGGGAACGGAGTTATTTTTGCTTGCTTCAGCTCTGCTCCCAAATAACTGAACTAGGTTTTCCCTCCTATTGACACTACTTCCAACTTTATAAGAAGTAATGTCTTTCAAATTCAGATATTCCAAGTCAGAATAATTGAAAACATGGCAATAATCTGCAACACCAGGTAGAAATGGAGACCATGATGCAGATATGGACATCTACAGAATTGC
The DNA here is from genome assembly GCA_013390105.1 of Tichodroma muraria. Lineage (NCBI taxonomy): Eukaryota > Metazoa > Chordata > Aves > Passeriformes > Sittidae > Tichodroma > Tichodroma muraria. The sequence continues at coordinate 8,880 of WAAG01045225.1, forward strand.
AGCTCCCCCTGGTGTATTTGCTTTACTCAGACTCTTAAACAAATGCCCTTTGAGAGCTTCCTCGGGGAGGTGTTTAATAACAAATCCCCAGGCTTCTCTGCACCAGATGGTTCTTCAATACTTGGTTCTCTGGGATACAATTCTTTCAGACCCTTTTCTGTACCTCCAGATTCTGACAATGACAGTAACACATAGACTGCTCTGGAGCTTCAGTTCACACTGGAGAAACCCTTATGAATGCATAAAAAAATAAATCTGAAAACAGCAAGACATCTCGACACCACCAACCAGCACCTATGGTAGTAGGGAACGAGATCTATTTGACTTGGTAGGCGTGGGCAGAGAACAAGCTCAGAGGCAGTTCTGTCCCACCTGGTTCCCTGGTACCCTTATGGACTACTGCTGTGTGCTGTGTGCCTCAGGCAGTGTGGTCTTCCTGGATATGCACAAAGGCTGGATGCATGTGTGTCTGTGGAAGGGTGGCAGCAGTTTTTGGTATGTGGCTGCTCCCAGAAGAGATCACATGCCAGTTAGACGGCACTGGGCACCTGAGGGCCATCATCCTTTCTCACTTATGGAGAAACATGGGCAGCCGGTGTCCTGCTCCCACCTGGTAGGCCTCATCCTGCAGCTTCTGCTTCAGGTACTCCTCCATTTTCAGTTCATTCTCCAGCTGGCGGACAGAGTCGTTCTCGTAATTTTCATCATCTGCTCTGACATAAGGGTCTCCATCTTCTGTAACCCTAAAGACAATTATTAATAAATAGCCTCCTGAGATGAACGACATTCAGAGTCAGTAAAACTTCCCTTTATTGTAATCTATGAGGACTGTGGAATACTTTCAGTCTAACCACATGCTCCACTGGTTAGTATTTTCCTGGCAGTGGAGAACACTTCTGTTATTTCCCTCTCTCGTGAAGTACACCAAAGGGCATACTCTGCTGAAGGCATTCCCCTAAGGAAATGAGTAACAGAAGTTCTCAGTAACTTCATACAAAGAGGCTGAACTAAAAATAACTAGAAAGATGCCTATTGTCTCTTAAAGGAAGGGTCAGGTTGTAAAAATCAATCTGTTTGTTCATCAATTGAGTAGGTCAATGAAAAGCATTCTGTCTTTTCCATTTACACATTTCTCCATTTCCAGTGAGCCCCAACAGGTCTCTCAGTCTGGATAAACAGGGAATAAGACTGCAGGGCATGTTTGGGAAAACAGCTGTCCCACAGACTACATGCTGCCTGAGTGGTCCAGGCTGGATGTGAGACAGCTCACCCCTGAGGGAGTCCTAAGTTCCAAGCTTTATTGTTTACAGAGCCCACTACTATGTAACCATGAAGCAGTCCTCAGCTGGATTTATGCCTTTTTCTTTTTTTTTTTTTTTTTTTCCCCCAAATAATTGAGAGGGAGAGGAAATACTGTGTGCTGCACATTGTTTTCAGAGGAAGAAGAGGGAGCTCAGGCAGGGGCATCAGGCAGGTACCCACATGTCACTGCGGAGGGAGCTGGTGGCAGCAGCGCTGTGGATGTACCCTGGCTTCCGGGCATGGATCTGAGCCAGGAAAGCCTTCTCAGACGTCGGGGAGGGAACCAGGTCATCAAAATGAGTCCGTCCAAACTCAGAATCCACATTGCTCTCCGTCTCGCTGCCCACTTCTGTGAAGCAAAAAATCCCATTTAACTTCCACAAAAGTATACTTGCCTATTTCTTTAAGCATTCCTTTGCCTTTACAACCAAGAATGCCACCTCCTCACAGTGAATAAAAGCATATTATTCTACTTATGTTGGCAAAGCTTACACTTTTCTTCCTGTAGTGGGACCAAATATTGAAGCTTTTGCTTATCTCAGTTATTAGGTAGGATAATTTAATGGCAATACTACAGACTGCATTTTATAACAGGTCCTGTGTGATCTATGCTAAATCTAATTTCTAAAGAGTGAAATCCCACTCCATGTGGAATTACAGATAAAGTTTTCACGGTATCCAGCTGCACCTCTACATCCATGGCTTTAAGAACCTCTGAGTTCCAGAAGCTGCTATTTAGGGATTTTTTTAAAAAATAAAAGCATAAAAAACCTTTGAAGATACATATCTTCCTACCTCCCACTTTTTTCATACAAATATGAAATGTCACTGTGGCGACTATTCCCCCTCATTAGGCTCACTCACCAGAATTTAGTTCTTTTACCAAAGAAGACATGGTGTTGGTGATTGAATCTGCTGCCACCAGCAAATCATTTCTTAAGTTTCGTCTTGCACCTGAAGCGAGAGATAGACAAAGCACAGTGTTACTATTATTCACACGACACGTTTTACTGTCGAAAGCAGTTCTGACCCTGCTGAAAGCTGTCGTTGTGATAATTCAGGATATCAAAGTCCTTACGAGGGGCACGTGCAGAAGAGTTCTCTGCAGAATGGCCTCATTTACTTGTGCAGTATGCAAAAGCAGAAGCCTGGCCTCATGCTTCATTTAATCACAATGCCAGATATGTAGAGATTATTCATTGCCATCAAGCTTGCATTTGTGTGGTGACACCCAGCAGACCAGGCCTGGAAGATTAAATCCAGTGTGAACTCATTTACAGTGCCTGTGGGGGAGGAGGGAGGAAATGAAGTGTTTTCTCTAAGTTCCCACAGCTCTATTTAATGACACCATTATTGCCAGGTATTTGCCAGATAATTATGGCAAATGCTGAAGAAACACACTTGACCTCATCCCTCATCAAGATTATACGGATTTCTCTTCTCTGCTCCCTCTCAGCCTCTCCTGCAGCTCAAGGACTTTCTTGTATATTCTATAATTTACTGTCTCTCTCTCTGCCCCCAACCCCCCTTGTTTTTTTTAATAAAGGAAGAACTACTGCCTCTCTAAACAGCCCCAGGCTGCTTCTAAACTCTTTCTAATAATGCATCTAAGAAGTGTTTCCCTGCTGAACCTGGCAATATTCCCTTAACCATCAATCATGAGAGATTCTTGTGAGCTGCATGGAATACTCCTTATTCTCCTTCCTTAGGAGGGGTCTGTGGGTAACGTGTGCTTAACTCCCTCAAATCCCAAACACAGATACTATTGTTGAATAGCTGAATAATCAAAATAATTCACAGAATCGCTGGTCTTCCAAATGGAATTATTTACTGGAATCAGCTACTGTAGATTTTTTAAAACTCACAGAATGCAAACCAATACATTTTAAAAAGTTTCTCAAATCCTAAAGAGGTTTTTTTAATGTATCCATTAGCAAATAGTTACTGGGATGTAAATTATAGTAGTTAAACTCTCTCTTACACACACATAAACAACCACTCCCTCTCTAAATTCTTCCCAACTTTGTGCCTCTGAACTATTGCAAATGCTGTGAAAGAGAAACAGAAACAACGAAGAGAAAACGTCCTCTAACCATGGCTTGTCTGCATTACGTATATATAGGCAGATCTCTGTTGGTGCAGCAGAGAATGGGGCCACAGAATCTCAGCCCAGCCCCCCTCACAAAGTCCTACGTCAAGATGCGACAGAATGCTGGCTTCAATGTCTTTGGGCTTGACCTTCCCATCTAGAGCTTATAGTAAATAATGACACAAACCTTGGTATTTCTCAAATGCAGCAGTTTTAAAACGTGATCACGTAACTTTTTATATTGCTTTTTATCTTGAACAGAACATATTTTTACACTTAAAATGCATTTTCCTAAGGCAGACTTAGCATTGTTTATGGACATTTTATTGTGTCCCCTGCATTATTTATCTTACTCTTAACTCTAGAAGAAGCTGTCCCATAACAGCATAGGAGCTAGGGCTTCATATTTTTGCCTATCTCAGTTTCTCTCATAGCAGAAAAAAGAAAACATATTGCCTGTTTTTCTTTTGCCACAGAAAATGAGACTAGCAGCAACCCATTATGTTGGGACAAAGAATTATGCCTATGTTCAATACTTGAATTGACCAACACTTTAGGAGAAAGTTCTAGATTGCATTACAGATTCAACCTTGTCCAAAAATACATACAAAGACACAATTCATGGGAAAATCAAGGGGAAGGGTGCATGAGAGGGCTGATCTGGGTTCCTGGGAAGAAGCATGCCTCCACCGTAGCAGAGGAACTTCTGAGCTTACTTTTAAACTTATGTTTAATTTGCGCTGAGGACAGAGGGAAAAAACTTATTCAGATCACAGAACTGCAATTATGTAAATATTTTAGAGAGAGCAGATTAAAAAAATAAGGAATATTTCTTCATTTCGATAACACAGACTACTCACTTTCTGTGTTATTCAACATAATTTAATTTGTGGCCTTAGAAATTCAAAGCAGTTTAAAATTTATTCTTACCTGAAAAAAGAGGGGGAAGGTGAGGATAGTTTTCTGGAAATGCAAGGAAAGGGTACACCTAGACTTTCAGACTTGATTCCTGTCTAATCTAACTGGACCCTTCTCAGGCCCAAAGCAAAAAGACAAGGGATGACAGTCACAAGTAGCATCAAGGGGCATTCCAATCAGATAGAAGGACAAGAAATTTACACAATAAGGATGGGGAAACACGGCAACAGAGAAAATGAATGACAGGAGCCATCCAGAACTCAGCTGGTAAAGGTCCTAAATGGTCGGATCTCATTTTGAAGCCCTCTTTCTTGGGGCAGAAGGACACAGTGACTTACTAAAGCCCTTTTCACCTGAACTAATTCTATGATTAGAATTTACTTCTAGCAAATACAGAATTTACTTCTAGCATTTACTTCTAGCAAAGTCTTTATTTAAAACCAAACACACTGACAATGCCTGCTGAGGTCAATAGCAACTTTTCTGGTTAACAGAGCAGTGATAACTGTTCTTACCACCAATCTCATCAAAATTCCTTCTTACCCCAAACTCCATTAATTGGCATCATTGTCCAGTTTCTGCTTACCTGCCTGCTTTGACAGCTTGCTTTGATGGCTGAAAAGTTGATTTTCAATGGCAAAATGCAGTCGTCACAGATACTGTTTTGTTTGTTTTTCATTGCATGCAACTCAGAAGCTCAAGTACATTTAGTCCATACCACAAGAAATAATGATTCTTCGCTCTCCAGGTGTCTCAGACAAGCTATTAATGAGACTTACTTTGTGCAAAGGCTTCCTGCACATCTCCTCCCACCCCGGTCAGAGAGTCCTGAGGTGCGTGGGTCGGGGTGGAGCAGGCAGAGGCAGACCTGATGGGCATGGGAATAGGCCGGCTGATGGTGTGGCTGGGTGAGGAACGTGGGGAGCCTGCCCCCTGCGTCTGCAAAACAATCAAGGGGTTAAACAGGGGCTTTGCAAGAGCCTGCCTGCTGTCCTGGTCACCCATCCCGCAGCTTAAAGACATCGTGCTGTCTGTAGATCAGTTGGGTAATGTTAATTTTGCTAGAAGAAATAAACCAAAGTCAGTTGTTAGTTGACAGCAGGCTTCTGTGTAGAGAAACAGTAAGTAGGAAAATATGAGTCAAGATCTGACTTCCTTTAAGCATGGGAAAATGTCAGGCAGCTAAATTAAAAAAAAAATCCAAGTTAATAAAGACCACACTACAGACCTCTCTGCCCTCTCCGCCCTCACTCCCCCAGCTCACATGCATGCCTGCTAAACTGAAACCCATTCTGGCTGTGAGAGGGGGAAAGCTGCTGGCACCAGTGTGGCTTTCAGCCTGGGCAGGGCACTGGGGCAGCCCCTTTCAGCAGAGCCCTGCCACGAGAGCTGATCAGCCCTGATCAGCCCCAGCTGATCTCCACCTCCCTGCAGGACAAGTTCATGGTACGTGCAACCTCTCACTCACATAAAGTCTGACATGCACAATAAATAATACAAATTTCTGCTTTTTATTTGGAGCTAGAGAACTATTTAAACCACTATTAAATTATCTGCTCCACAGGACATACTCAGGCACTCCCAAAACACTGTGGGGATAGGGCAATATAAACTCCTGCTATGGGTTCAGCTGCTGGAAGTGAAAATGTTTTAACATCAGTCATATAAATATCATGCTGTTAGCACCTCACAGTTAGGATCACTTAGCTGAAATTCAAGCAGACTTTACAAAATTGCAATTTTTACTAATGCAGCTAGGTGAGTGATACCAGGAGACACAGTGCTCTTCTCATCCACTGTTTCAAAGTCCAGGGAATGTGTATCCATGTAAGAAAAAACTAATGCTGGACCCCACACCAAACTGCACATGGATTTTGAAACTCAGTGTTTAGCAGATGCCAAGGATGGAGGAGGCCTGAGTGCTTTTAAAGGGAACTGCAACACAAGCTCCTGGTTGGTTGCAGTCAAAAGTGACCAGAGGGGTGGTTTTTCCTTTATCTTGGCTTTGTTTTAAAAATATGGAAGGATTTCTTAACTCTTCCCATGGCATTTATTTTGATTCTGGTATTAGTTTCCACTGTAGCTCTGATTATGTTTAGCAAATATGTTCTAAATAAGACAAGAGCAGGCCATTGAAGAATGAGTGCAGCATTGCCCTTGAGATTTTTATAAATTCCTGGCCTGGACCATAAATAACGTATCAGAATACTAAGCTATTTGTTCTTTTATCCTATCACCCCTTTCTAAGAGACATTATCACCTGAAAGCCATCAAGGGCAAATTAGGTTTATGAGAAATAAGCACATTACTGATGGAAGAATGGAAGATTTAATACTTATAATTTCTTTAATGATTGGTTTTAGAACATTTAAATGATGGATGAAAGGCAAATCAAATATATAAAGGCCAGATGCTCTCCTGTTTCTAGAATCATCTATACCAGCTCCAGCAGAAACGGAGATATTTAGTCCTCCAGAGGAAGGGCCCAGAGCAACTTGGAGATGGTCCAAGGTCCTTGTTAGTCATAACCCCTGCACATCAGGCAGGGCATCCAGAAACTACAGCTTTCTTCTTTCATGCCCCAACGGAGCACATTTCATCCTCACTGGAACACATTTGTAAAAGAATTTTTGCTTCTCAGCCCTCTGAAAGACAAATGCCCTTTTGCACTTGCCTTTTTCCTTAGCTCCCCCTTGTCTTTGATCTCTGTTCTGGGAACAGCAACAAGAGAGGGAACTTTCAGAGAAAGCTGAGGAAAAAAATGGACAAAATTTGCTTCCCATCATCAAGTCATATTCAGGAATGAATTTCAGAATAGGCATTTTATTTACCAAAAATAACAGATGCCCACCAGTACCTCTGGGCTGGAATTATCCCTTAAGAGATGTGAGAGCTGTTGCACACCCAGGACTTACCCTCTATCTGCTCTGCAGCTATGACTGAGATCTCGTCTTTATGATAAACAAACACAAAATGTTTGGGAAGCACAGGAAGACGAAGCATTCAGAGTTCCTTGTCCAGGAAAAAACTCCTCACTTTTACTAGTCAATACTATTTGGGCAGTATCAGAGAGAACTGATGAGTTGAAATAGGGATATTAGGTAATGCCTGATTTAAGAGAGATGAAAACTTAATATATTTTACTCATGTAGATCCACCTCAACCCAGGTTTGTGGGAATAAAGTGGTATTAGGATTGGATTCCTGCTTAGTGGCTACCAGGAGAATTGTGGTTTCCAAAGGCTGGACCTAATGGTCTGAAATCCGCTATGACAGCCAGTCTTAACTTCTTGGTAAGGTCAGCAGAGAAGACAAGCACTGAATGACTCCCAAACCTTGACAGCTCTACCAGCTAAGGACTAAAGTGTGCTGAAAGGGGAGCACCACAGCCACCGTGGATATTTGAATGGCTTCAGCTTTTGTGTTGCACTTGGTTGCAGATATCAGTGTTCTGATGCCTTCCAGTAAAATTTTCAGGTATTTTATTTAATTCACCATCCCCAGTCAAATTGCTGCACCTCTTAAGTTAACTCTTGCTAGACAGGAAAATTTTCCCACCATAAAGTGTCATGCATGACTAGCATAAAATGCTTGAAATGAAAACTGGCTTTAGAGGAGTTTTAGCCCATTGCTCCCTCTGCTGGGACTGAACTGGGATGACATATGGGGAAATCACACAGACTCATCAAACGACAGGGATGTGAAGAGCCCATTATCCTTTCTCAAGGAAGGGCAATGGAGAAATAGATAATTCATAAGCATTAGATGAATTGCCAGGCTGCTCATTCCAATTGAATTCCTCCAGAAATTAATTTAATCCTGTTTCTCTCAACAGATCATGAAATGGCATAGCATAATGGGGATCATTAAATGGAAATGGTGAGAGTAATTCTTTAGCATCATCACCTGGTATTCAGTGAGGCTATTACTCTTGGGGAAAAAAAGAATCTCATAAAAATACCTTGCAGCAGCCTGAAAATGTGTTTTCACTTACACTGTCCAGTGAACATTTTACACGATAAGGCAACTCCTGTCACACTGGAAGCTTCTCTTTTGCGAAGAGATCTTCAGAAACAAAAAAGACAGCCCTTACACAGAGCTGGTATTTGGTCAGATTTATTTTTTTTTGTGTGCAACAAACAGATGCTCTACAAAAATTAGCCAAATGTTGGTTTTATGAAGGTGAACATTCCCTACAAACTCTGCATGCTGTATCACAGACAGAACACATCAGACTTGTGACTGCAGTTCTGCTGATAAAAGCAGGAGGAAGTGTGTTTTGTGAAAATGAAATGCTTTTATTCAACTCATAAATCAGACTGCTATCTGAAAAGTGCCTTTTTTTAAAGCCTAATATAGTTTCAAGATCCATTACAATACTGAAAAGCTCTGAAACAATTAAATCTTCTAAAATTTACTATTATTAATGTAAATACTTCCTCTTTTTGATCTTGGTTGCAGAAAACATTTATTTCCCTGAAGACTCATGGGACTTCTAGCATCAGCGCTGGCTTTTAAAGATGTGCACACTACGCTCTGACTTTTTCTGGATAAAATGGGACTTTGAAACTCATTGCCCTTGTCTAATTTAAGCTCGGTTATGTTTTTCTTGAAAGTACAAAATTTCTCATCACGTTTTCAAAATGTTATCTATTTAATTCATATTCCAGCTTGTTTTCACTACCTTTGAGGGGTGGTTTCTATACCTTATATGTTTTAATTTAGAGGAGTGAGAAAAAAATTCCTTGTAGCCATGACTCACTTTCTAGAGTGCTAAGCTGTTTCATTGCGAAAACTGGTCCAAGACATTAATGTGGGAAAGAACTGTAAAATATTAATTTTGGTCAAAAGAACACACACTTCTCAAGCAAAGGAAGTAACACATCACAGGAACACAATCACATTGAGGAGTTAGTAAGGCCTCCAAAGAGAAGGTAACTTGCTACCTGTTTCAATTCTTTNCCCAAAATCTTCTTTGTCCAGGCAGTGACTAACAGCATGCAGCCTTCACTGATAGTTGCAGCACTGAAGCATTTCATGGGTAGAATAAAAAGTATCCTGCCTACTTCCACCTCCCAAAAATCTGATGGCTCTTCAGTGGAATCTGCTGCTGAGGCGCATTGTGGCTGCAGAAGCCCGTGTCTGAGAAGGGGCAAGTGACATAAGGTGTCAGACTCAGCCTTTGATGGATCTAATGGATGCATTTTGCATCTAAATGGAGGCATGTTGCTAAATGGTTCCGTGAAATTCCTTCTGCTCTTATCTGAGCCATATCTGACCCAAGTTGCACTGAATTTCCATGAACTCATTTGATTTGCCATAGACAACAACAATAGACTCCTATGCTACTCAGGGAGCTTTCTTCCAACGTGAATTTGTGGCATCATCTGTCCTGAAGCAAAGCAGGTAAAACAGGGCTGCAGATAAAAACATATCTTCCATCTTACCCTAGTCTGTCTTTAAAAATGTACATGCTTTTGATATCTTCGTTCTTAACTGAGATTCCTTGTTGAGACATGTTTCATTTGTTTAACAAGGGCCTGCTTATGTATCCGTGAAAATGAAACAAGTGTTGTAGGGCAAGCATCTCTGAGGTGAGAGAGGTGGATGTGATGACTCATCTGACAGAACCAGCAAATTAATAACTTAAGGAAACTTAAGGGCAAAGTTAAAGGAACTAGCCTAGTGATTCTATACTGTCAGCTGCAGTGAATAATAGTGTACAGTGCTGAGGTTCTTTCCTTACAGCTAATAACTAACTTGTTTTACATGTCGGTTTTGTTTCTTTTTCTTACTCCTCTTAGGTGTAAGTAGGTGACAACAATGATGAAGTGCTGCTACAGGAGCAACATCATCTGAGCATCATCTGAAACCCCTGAATTAAAAGACCAAGGCAAAAACTAAAAAGGGAGGGAAACAGCCAAATTTTGCGGGTAGAAACAGTCAGGTTCTGCAGAATTCTGTGGTTACATATCCTCCCTCTCCTCTCGTTTCACTTTGTGTTTTCCTTGGTGTACCAGGTGGAGCTCCTTACCTTCAGCAGTTTCATGAGGCCTTCTAACTGAACCATAAGCTCCCTTCGGCTTTCCTGGAGAGCAGACATCCTCTGTTCCAGCTCATCCTTCCGCTGTCTGAGAAACAAGCAGATCTGATCAGAGCTTACCCCTCACAGGAGCAGCAGCTTTTAAATGCGTCATTTTCCCAGCCCTAAGGCATGGGATCCCTATGGCACCCCTAGGCATAGGATACATGCCTACAGACCACAGGAAAGCTGTAAAACACACTGTATGAATTCCGCACAGGGCTCAGAAATGTGGCTATGTGAAGGCTAGGGAGTTCCCTCTTACTGGGAATCCTCGTGGGACTGAATAGTGATAAGGGAAAAGACAGACACTGACACAGACCCTTCTTCAAAGAACACATGGGTTCAAACAAGTTTGTGTTATATTCCCTTGTGGAAGCGCCTGGCAATTTTAGCTTTGGAACTTTCTAGTCAATAACCTCACAAGCTGTCAGGAGAAGTTAAAGCCATGCCCTGAAGGACAGGAAATTACAGCAGGGGCACTGAACACAGTGAGATATGAGAGAAGCTAAGAGAGTTCAGAAATTCAGACAAAAACCCACAGTGATCTGCTTGTTTCT
>WAAG01045233.1:0-13418 GCA_013390105.1 Tichodroma muraria
GGCATTTCATGCACACACATAAAAAAAATATTTGAAAACATTAGTATGAAAAGGCAATGAGTCTCTCTGCTAAAACTGTCTGTGTCTGTGAGAGATAAGAGGGCAGGAGGAAGGAGAAAGAACAGCAATTTCTTTTAAATTATTCTTGTAATTCATTTACTTACAGCACAGCACCTACAAAACACCTTGCAATGACTGGGCAGATGCTCTGGCAGAATAAGTACTCTCACTGTTCTCTCACTTTTCCATTTCCTTGCAATTCACTTTTTTCTAAAGTAGTGAATTCTTCAGCTTGGATATTGTTCACAGTGACATGCTAATAGGGACCTCCACTCATCAAAGCAGTAGAAATTATTAACATGAAGGAATTATTAGCATGCTAGTATTCATGTGGTTAAACATGCATGTGAAATCTTTGGTGGCCTTTTGCTTTGCAATTTCTACAGCTCAACTTGGTGGCTCCCACAGCTTCAAAGTCCTCAGTGGTGGGGAAACCTGTAGAACCCATCATGCTAAACCTTCTGCCAGTCATCATAAGGACTGGCCATTCAAGGCCTTGCCCTGCACAAGAGGGGAGGAGATACTGGGAAAGATTTGTCTTGATTTTGTTTTTGTTTTGCCCAAATGAAGATATTCTGGTCAAACCTATGAAGGCCAGCTCCATACAGGAATTTTGAAGGAAAAGCTTCTCAGAAGGATGAACAGTGGTCATTTAAAAGATTCATAAGAGGGAATAAATGTTGCTTGTGCTACATCTGATGAAGCTTGGGAAGTGTAAAATATACCTCAAAAGTTCCTTCCTCAAAAGGAGGAAGGCTTTGGGACATTCAGTGAGACACAAGCAGCAGTAGGGACAGCAGTGGCAGATACAGTAAGTTCCAGGAGCTGAGCATGAGAATGAGCAGGTCAGGGGGTTCCTGGAGTCAGGAGCTCCCAATCAAGGGCTTAAAGAAGTCATACAAGGAGCTGCTGAGTTCACTTGGCTTGTTCAGGCTGGTGAAAAGGAGGCCTCGTAGCTGCCTGCAGCTTCCTCACAAGGAGAAGCATAGAGGCAGGCACTGGTTTCTGCTCAGTGACAGAACACAAGGGAACAGCAGGAAGCTGTGTCAGGGAAGGTTCAGGTTGGCTGTCAGGAAATGGTTCATCACCTGGAGGGTGGTTGGGCACTGGAACAGGTTCCCAAGGGAAATGGTCACAGCACCAAGCCTGATAGAGTTCAAGAAACATTTGAACAACATTCTCAGGCACAATCCTTGGGATGGGGCTGTGCAGGGCCAGGAGCTAAACACGATATTCCTGATGAGTGCCTTCCAATGTAGGAGATTCTGTAGTTCATTGAAGAGCTGAGAGACCTGGACGCAGCTCTCTCAAGCTGGCAAGGGTGATGTGTCCAGGGTGTTGCCACGGGCAGCCATGGCAGATTTCAGTAACACAGAAATCTTCTGTTGGTGAGGGGAGCAGTAACAGTGGTGAGTTACAGTGGGCTGAGTAGGAGAAGAAGATGGGCAGGGGGACCCAGAAAGAACACCTGGTGGTTGAGGCTACATACAGGCTGCTGATGAGGAGGAGTCTGTTGACGAGGCCTTCTTGGTTTGGCTGCAGGACACATCATCCTCACCACCTCTCATCCTGATGGGAGGGTTCAACCACCCGGACATCTGCCGGAAGAGCAATACAGCTGGCGTGAGCAATCCAGTGCACTCCTGGGGTGTGCAGAGGACAACTTCCTGGTCCAGGTATTGGCCAGACCAACCAAGGAGAGGCATGACAGGGCCTGGTGCTCACTGATGCAGATGAGCTCATTAGAGGGGTTAAGTCTGGACACAGCCCGGGCTGTAGTGACCATGCCCTGGTGAAATTTGTGATCTCATGGAGCATGGGCCTGGCAAGAAGAATGGTCAGGACCCTGAAGAAGATAAAACTTTGACTTGTTTAAGGAGTTGGCGAATGACATCCCTTAGGAAAACGTCCCTAAGGACATGACAGCTGACCAGAACTGGCAACACTTCAAGGCCACTTTTCTCAGAGCACAAGAGCTCACCATCACAATGTGCAGAAAATCTTGCCAGGCAGGCCAGAAAATAGCATGGCTGAGCAAAGATCTGCTCCTCAAATTGAGAAGAAGGAAGGAAATGCACAGCCAGTGGAGGAGGGAGAGGTGACTTGGGGAGAGTACTGTGATATGGTTCAGATGTGTAGGGACAGCATGAGGAGAGCCAAGGCACAGATGGAACTGGGCTTGACAAGACATGTGAAGAATGACAAGAAGGAATTCTACTAAGGGTATAGGTGAGAAGAGAAAGGCCAAGGAGGTAATGGTCCCTTATAAGTAAGAATTGAGAACTGGTAGCAACAGATACAGATAAAGCTAAGTACTCAATGAGTTTCTCTCCTCAGTCTTCACTGGCTTGTAGTCAGCTTACCACCTCTCTCAAATTCTTGAAATTTAGGTGGGAGTTGGGGGGCTAAAGCTGTGAGCAAAGGGCAGGTCCTGGACCACTTGGTGAAACTGAATAATCACAAGTCTAAGCAATCTGACAATATGCATCCCAGTGAAATCCCACCTGTGAAGGGAACTGAGTGCTGTTGTTGCCAAACATTTCCCATCATGTTTGAAAAGTGATTGCAGCAAGGTCAAATACCTGGTGACTAGAAACTGGGAAACATTGCTCCATTTTTAAGAAGAGAAGTAAGGAAGGTGTGGGGAATTACAAACTTCTTAGCCTGACTTTTGTGCCTGGGAGGGTAATGTTGCTGATCCTCCCAGAAGCAATACAAGACAAGGATGTGATCTGAGACAAACAGCCTTACAAAGGGCAGATCATGCCTGACCATTCTGCTGACCTTCTATGATGGAGTGACTGCAAGTCAACAACTTCCAAACGGTATAATTTGATGCACGTCAGTGCTGTGAGTGAGCAAGTAGGCAGCTTCAGATCCTGATCTGAATTCCTAACTCTTCTGCTCTGTGGCAGTCCTAGTCATGGAGGGTACAGAGTAGAAGACAACTGTAGTTCAATACAAAAATTAAATACAGTTTGTCTTGGCCCACTAATTATTTTTTTGGATTGCCTCTGTATTACTTGAAGGTAACAGTATTCTGAGCCCACCATTGTTATTCAGTGATTTTGGTAGTCTTTGGATGTCAGCTGGAGCCTGTAGCCTGTACTGCCATTAGGGGCTTGAAAGGTGAGTCTCTACAAAGAGCATACCACACAGTCTGTGATACAGCAGAGTAATTGCAAATCAACTTCACTTTTCACTGCCACCTTGTGAGAAAACTCACAAGAAGAAGAGAAGACATTCTGGGTGGTATTTGCGGTAAAGTGTAAAAAACGGGTGATGTGGAAGGACAAGATGCTTTTAAGTAAGACATTAGTGTTGGCACCAGGGCAGAAAGGATTTTTCTCCTTTTATTTTCAGCTGATCATAGTATGGAAATGCAATATAATGAGAAATGGCACAGACATAGGAAATACTCAGTATAAGCTCTTGTAGATAAGTATAATGTAAAACGGGATGAGAAAGGCGACAGGGAAGCTTCAAGCCTGTTACCCTCATAACCTTCAGCATCATGCTGAAGAGTCTCTTTAGATTTTCCAGTGCATTTTGTAACAGACATTAGATGCTTGAGCCCAAATTTGATGGTTGGAATTGACTTTATTTTTGGAATTGTTAGTAAGACAGTGGTGTCTAAGACAATGGTTTACAATTGGTGTAAAGTAGTATAATTTCTGACACTAGTAGCAGGACATACAGTAGTACCCTTCTTGGTAGGGTATGCTACCTGTGCCTGTGCCGCTCAGGGGTGTGGGATGTCCGCCGGGATCGACGAGAACGACTCCTTGTTGCCCGGAATTCCCTGGAGGAATCCCATTGTGCCCGCTGACGGTGCTCACTCCTCCCCAAGCGGACCGGGACATCCTGTTCGTGCCTTGCAGCTCTGTCCGCATTACTAGAAGTTTCAGAAGCCATGTCCCGAGCCCTGCTGTGCTGCCGTCTCCTGCTACTTGAGGGGTCATAACTCCCAGCCTGCTGACCCCTGCTGTGACCGTCATGGTTCCGCCTCCGGGACCTGCTTCGGTCCCTTTCCCGGTCTCTGGCACGGCTACTGCCGCGCTCCCTGCTGGAAGACCTGTCGTGCCGGTGGCCTGTGGAATGATGCCGCCTCCTTTCTGCAGAGTGCCGACGATCTCTCCTTCCTCGATTATGTCTGGCGGAGCTGATGTAGTGCCCTACTGAGTACACCTCATAGTTATATTCTCCCACTTTGCGGAGGAGGTATCGGAAGGGCTCCCGGCAGACTGGGCACACAGCTCTGTTGCGGGACCATTCCAGTATGCAAGGAAAGCAGAAAGTGTGGCTGCACCAGCTCACTGAGACTTGGTTGTTAACAATGTCCAAGCAGATTGGGCACATTTGGTTCATTGGGTTCTCTGAGTTATGTGGAGACTCAGCCTGTAGCACCTGGTTGTTGCTGGCAGTAGAGGAGGAGGTGCCACCTTCTGCCAAGCCCTTCTGCAACGCCATCTGACGCTACAAACCAAAGAGACGCAAGGCTCCTGGCCTGCCCTGGAGACACAATCCAGAGATGCAGTATGCAGACGGCAGCCAAGCTGTCCACATCAAGCAGTGAAGGGCTGCCCGTTCTACCTCGAGGCTGTGCTTGAGCTGCCACAAGGGCCAGAGACTATCCTTGGGGCAGACAAGTGACACCAGAGGTGTCTCTGCGTGTGACAGCTTTCAGGACAGGGCAGCGACTGACCTCTCTGACATGTGCAAGCAGGAACTGTGAAGGCATAAAAGCAGTTTCTGGCTCTCAGCAACAGCAGCTGAAGCCTGGGAATGTGGCAGGTTGGGACCAGCTCCTCAGGTCCTGCTGCTATTGCTGCACAAGAAATCCTCTCTATGCCCTCAGAAGGCAGCTAGCGGGATAGGGGTCCATCGTTCCCCCACCTGCTGATGTCTGTCCTCATTGGAGGAGGGCAGGCATTCTGGCCCTTCAAGGCTGCCCCACACTGCAAAAGGATTGATGTCACATGTGTCACAATGACTTTCTGGTGACACCACAGGGCTTTCAGGAACTGCACACAGAAGACACAAGTTCTCGCCTCAGGAAACAAAAGGTTGCCAGGTTCACCAGGCTGCCTTGCTATCAAGCAGAATCCCCTTTCTGTATTTTTTACATAAAGTCACAGGTTTCACCATTCTACCCAGCACCAGTGTTCTGGTTTATGAATAAAAGAGAGCTCAAGGTGTTTTTTCTAGCCTCTACCTTCTGGCTTGTTATCCTCCTAACCTTGGTGTTCCTTACACAGGTCTCTAGATTTTTGGATGTGTTTTCTAATGGAGAAGAGATTCTATGCTCCAAGCTTGATGGCTGGAATTGAGTTTATTTTTGGAATTATTAGTAGGACCAGTTTTGGTGTAAAGTGGTACCATTTGTGACACAATTAGCAGTACATACAGTAATACCCTTCTTGGTAGGGTGTGCTACCTGTCCCTTTGCCCCACACGGCTGTGGAATGTCTGCTGGGATCGGTGGGATCGACTCCTTGTTGCCTGAGGTTCCCTGGAGGAATCCCGTTGTGCTAACTGATGATGCTCACTCCTTCCTGGGGAGTTGGGGGCATCCCGTCCAGGCCTTGCAGGTTGCCCTTCATTGTGATCCCTCCTCCTTTGGTCTTCTCTCTGTGTTTGTCGCCAAGCACTGTGGGACCTCCTCTGAGATCGTCTGTTTGTTGTCCGGGATTCCCTGGAGGAATCCCATTGTGCCTGCTGATGGTGGTCACTCCTTCCCGAAGAGTCAGGGACATCCCGTTCAGGCCTTGCAGGTTGCCCTACAATGTGATCCCTCCTGCTTTGCTCTTCTCTCTGTGTTTGTCGCCAGGCACTGTGGGACCTCCTCTGAGATCGTCTGTTTGTTGTCCGGGATTCCCTGGAGGAATCCCATTGTGCCCGCTGACGGTGCTCACTCCTCCCCAAGCGGACCGGGACATCCTGTTCGTGCCTTGCAGCTCTGTCCGCATTACTAGAAGTTTCAGAAGCCATGTCCCGAGCCCTGCTGTGCTGCCGTCTCCTGCTACTTGAGGGGTCATAACTCCCAGCCTGCTGACCCCTGCTGTGACCGTCATGGTTCCGCCTCCGGGACCTGCTTCGGTCCCTTTCCCGGTCTCTGGCACGGCTACTGCCGCGCTCCCTGCTGGAAGACCTGTCGTGCCGGTGGCCTGTGGAATGATGCCGCCTCCTTTCTGCAGAGTGCCGACGATCTCTCCTTCCTCGATTATGTCTGGCGGAGCTGATGTAGTGCCCTACTGAGTACACCTCATAGTTATTTTCTCCCACTTTGCGGAGGAGGTATCGGCAGAGCTCCCGGCAGACTGGGCACACAGCTCTGTTGCGGGACCATTCCAGTATGCAAGGAAAGCAGAAAGTGTGGCTGCACCAGCTCACTGAGACTTGGTTGTTAACAATGTCCAAGCAGATTGGGCACATTTGGTTCATTGGGTTCTCTGAGTTATGTGGAGACTCAGCCTGTAGCACCTGGTTGTTGCTGGCAGTAGAGGAGGAGGTGCCACCTTCTGCCAAGCCCTTCTGCAACGCCATCTGACGCTACAAACCAAAGAGACGCAAGGCTCCTGGCCTGCCCTGGAGACACAATCCAGAGATGCAGTATGCAGACGGCAGCCAAGCTGTCCACATCAAGCAGTGAAGGGCTGCCCGTTCTACCTCGAGGCTGTGCTTGAGCTGCCACAAGGGCCAGAGACTATCCTGGGGCAGACAAGTGACACCAGAGGTGTCTCTGCGTGTGACAGCTTTCAGGACAGGGCAGCGACTGACCTCTCTGACATGTGCAAGCAGGAATTGTGAAGGCATAAAAGCAGTTTCTGGCTCTCAGCAACAGCAGCTGAAGCCTGGGAATGTGGCAGGTTGGGACCAGCTCCTCAGGTCCTGCTGCTATTGCAGCATAGCAAATCCTCCCTCACGTATAGATTTCCCCAGTGGAGGAGGGCAGGCATTCTGGCCCTTCAAGGCTGCCCCACACTGCAAAAGGATTGATGTCACATGTGTCACAATGACTTTCTGGTGACACCACAGGGCTTTCAGGAACTGCACACAGAAGACACAAGTTCTCGCCTCAGGGAACAAAAGGTTGCCAGGTTCACCAGGCTGCCTTGCTATCAAGCAGAATCCCCTTTCTGTATTTTTTACATAAAGTCACAGGTTTCACCATTCATACATACCAAGGACTATGTTTTGTTAGAAATACACCATCTTGAGGCATTTCTTATTCTGCTGACTTTGCAGGTCTGATTCAACTCCTCCTGCTCGTCACTGGGGAGGCCTACTGTGTCCTTTGCAGGACTCCTCCTCATGAGAGAGAGGTGGATATACAGGAGAGTACCACAGGAAGTTCTCAAGGATAGTGAAGGAACTAGAGCATTTTCTCTGTTAGGAAGTACTGAAAGTGCTGCTTACACACTCTTCAACCTGAAGAAGACTCTGAAGGGGGTAATTTTTCAAGGTATATCCATACGTGACAGGAGGGTACAGAGGAGACTCTGCCAGGCTCTTTTAAGGAATGCCCAGTGACAATGGGCACAAAGCAAAACACTGTGAAGCACGAACTTTCCCTCTGAACATCAGAAAACCTTTTTTTTGCTGTCACAGTGACTGAACAGTAACAGATCTAGCCCAGGGTGCTCATGGGATCTCCTTCTTTAGAGAAACTCAGAAGCTATGTGACGGTGGTCCCTGGCCACTGTCTCAGTGGCTCTGCTTGAGCAGGGGAGGTTGGTCCATTTGACCTCTGCTGGTCCTTTTTCACCTTAGGCATACTGAGGTGATTCTGTGACTCAAAGCACAAGCTAAGAAAGCATGCTGGGGCTTCCTGACATGGGAAAATTTCAATGCTTCTTTATGCTCATGAAGAGTCAAGTTTGTCTCGTAAAAGTCAATCATCCATAAATCTGTGACTTTTTACCTCTGGGGGCTTTATCAGTGACTGCACAGAAAACTAACAATCAGATTGAAAGCATGAGGGCTGTACAGGGTTAAACATCTCCCTAAAGATATTGGTATGTTTTCATAGCATGCATTACACGTGACCATAGTTTTCCCAGGTGCTTGTCAAGTTTACAACTAGTTCAACTTGCTGCATGTCAGTGCCCTGAGTGAGAAAGTGTACAACTTGATCCTGATGTGAATTCCTTGATGGCAGCATCCTAATCCTTCTGCCCTGTCACAGTGAGTCCTAGTCATGGAGTGACACAAAGAGAGTATAGAACTGTAGTTCAGTACAAAAATTGAATACAGTTCGTACTCAAAGTTTGGAGCACCTCTACCTTTTGACAAAGCTCTTCTTCATACCAGTCTTACTGGAAAGTAAGTTTCAAGACTCCCAGTAAGAACTGTTGAAACCTTATCTCCACACACTTCTAAACTGAACCCTGTGCGGTCAAAGATAAAGGCCAATAAAAAGTGCTATTTAAGCCTTCATGGTTCCTCAAACAAGTGGAATTATCAGTACAGATTAGTATCTGCAATTAAACCTGCCTACTCATCATTCCTGAGCATCTTACACAGGGTGGTTTTCATTGTTCTGTGGACCAACCCTCACCTCTCCAAAATGATCAAGTAGAGATGTGACTGGTATCCTGGGGACAGCATTAGAACTATTATAAAGCATGAATTCTGAAGTCCTAGTAAACAAAATAAACTCAGTACCAAGTGTTTTATACCAATTGAAACCAATTGCTCTTATCAGGTATATTACCTTAATGGGAAAGGATTGATGAAAAGGATTGCCAACTTACATAATGACTATTCTAGGTACCACCTGTACCAATACGTGTTAGTTGTATCCAAACTCAATTGTGGATACAACTTCCTGCAGCAGCAATTATAAGGGAAGGCAATGTACCTTGCCCACTGAAATTTGTAAAGTAATCTGGGATAATGCAAATAAATTTCAAAGAGAATTTCCATTTTGGTGGCGTCTAGATAATTTCACCTATGACACTACCAGCTAGTAAAGATTTTATCCTAATAATATATGTTGCTTCAGCATATATCACATACCCAATCATTGCACTGGGGTTAAATAATTGTGGAATTATTCCCTATCTGATATAGCACCAAGTATGGGTCCAGCAAAATTGGAACAAATAACAAACTGTTCATGTTGATACATGCATTGCATGGGAACAACAAGGATTTATTGGTGGAAGTAACACCATTAAGGCCTATCAGGACATTTGTCTTGACAATGAACAAAATGTTTGTCAGTTTGAAATCTGTCCTGATGAAGCACTTATTCAGCTGTGCTTATATACATTGCAAAAGGATGTGTTTGTATGAGAATTATTCCTGATTCCATATTGAGAGACAACATCTCAACAGAAATAAACAAACATCTGTGTTCATAATTTTACCTAAATTAGATGATTCTGTCACAATCCACAAATTGCTGCAATCTAGCTACACATCCTGTCAAGATTTAATGCCCACCACCATTGGAATGAACCTTGCTCTGGTGAAAAAACTACTGCATGTGTTGTCTGCTGGAAAGTGTCTGGACCAATGGACAGTGGACGCAGAACTTAATCAGTGTTCATCCTGGTATAGAAGAGGTACACCATATCTTGGAATGAATGAAGAAAGATGGATAATATCACTAGTGGGACATTTCATTCAGCTGGTCACCACCAACAGAAGGAATTCTAAATCTAATGTTGCACACTATCAATAATTTTGTTGTTTTCTGTCATGGTAAGCTTATTTTTAAATACTGCTTTGCATGTTAGAGTTTGCATACTAGCACTATTGCATGCATCTCCTCACATAATATTGTTCTATCACGTTCCACAAGGTCTTAAAAAAAAATAAAATCTGGTAACCTGATCAAAATTTTCCTTCAGTTTATAATTGGAGCATAATATATCTATGTTAACAACCACAGAGGCAAGAGGATGACCACACCATCATTCACTGAAGCAAGAGAGAGATTGACTTTAGTCATTGTGCTAGTGCTGGGGGAAAACAGATCTCAGAGCGACAGACAAATCCCTACCAGCCTTCATTGTCTTCCCAGGTGCCCTTAAACAATTGATATAAGGCTCTGAAACTTGAGGGGCAGGCAAATGACACAATAGATGAAGATCCATCAGTGAACCCCAGGCATTGCAACTGTTTCAAGTTCAGTTTTTGCCAAAGTCAAGTTTTTAATAGCAAAAACTGCTTTTATCCTTCCTTTGAAACTCCATAAACATTAGGGTGAGCAGCAGGCACTGCTCTGCAATTTTAAAAGCCTTCCAAAAAGTTTATGGAGTTTCTATGCCCCAAATCCAGATTGTGTCTAATTATTTTCCTCAATCACACAACCTGTTCAAATTCTATGCTTCCAGTAATCACCTCCAGAAGAATGAAAATTCAGTATTTTTTCCCTAGGTAAGCTGTTACAGATGTGCATTACATAGTTTCCTTGTTTCCTTTTGTTAAATTAAAGCAATATTTTAAATATCCAGAATATAAATTTCTCTTTCCTCACTTACTACTAGGTCTGAAGAGAAAACAGGAGATGGTCTTATTTCCTTAGCAACAGAGTCAGGTGTGATTTATGCCACTGTGTGTTCCTGCAGCTGTCTCCAAGCAACAAAACAAACTGCAATGCCAACTTTTGTAGGCACAATGTATGGAGGGGGCTGAGGGAAAACTTTGGAGCTCAAATACCTATCCCTGGCATCAAACAGGAGGTAAGACTGAACAGACATGGAGTATTCCTAGAAAAAGAAATAAATCACATATTCTAAACATATCCATTCAGCCTGACAAATGTTCAGTATGCAGAGGGTAGTCTGTTTTAAATCAGTCAGTGTTTAGGAGACAGCTGTAGATGTGTCTTAACACTTTACCAAGGTTTTGCCTTAGTTTATGAATGTGGTACCACTGTGTTTGCTGTCTCTGAGCTCAGAAGAGACTTCTCAGAGTCTCTCTGCAGCAAGAGCTCCTGTGAAAAACAGAGTAACTGCATGGAAAAAAAATCAGTAATAATTCACTGTTAAAGTAGTTGCCAAAATTTGCCAAACTTAATTTGCCATTTCAAAGCTGTTTCCTCTTTGAAGTCAAGAGGCTTGCATCTACAATTGTATCATGTTGGCAAACACTGTGTCTCTAAATAACAACTTTAAAGCTAGTGAGGCTTGCCAAATGCAATCATGACAGATAACACTATTTTCCTGAAAAAAAAATTACAGTTTTTGTTAAGGTTAAATTTGCTTTGGAATCTGAGGTTTTATGAGCAAAAGCTGCAGTTTATGCATCAGTCTCTGCAAACCAATACTTTTTAGGTGCTTTTCATGTCCAGAGCTAAGACCTGTGAATGAAAGCAAGAAAGCAAGCAACCCTCCTTTGTGTAAACATTTCATCCCTACTGCTATCTTACTCATACTGGAAATCCATAAAACCTCTGAGATGCTGGGATTTCCCCAGTATTGGAGGCAGTGCACCCCCGTTTCACACCCCTGAGTGCATGCCGCCCATGCCAGCCTGGATCCAGAGTGAGCAGAGAGCATCATCCCTCCCTGGACTTTCCCTGCCATGTCAGTGTGAACTTACTGTATTCTTTTGGCCTTTGAGAAATGGAAAATCCCACAGGCCAGGGCCCCCACTCGTTGTTGGGTGCGACGCCAGCGTCCATGGCTTGCAGTACCCCCAGACAGAGTGGAAAGACTTTGTAAACACCACTAGACCAGCCCTCATTTTTAGGGATCAGCTTCAAAATGGCATGGAGATCTCTTAAGAGCCAGGTTGCTGGGGCCAGGTTTGTATCACTACTGGCAGCGCTGGTCAGGGTTCATCCCAGCCTGGTAACCAATTAACCACAGTTTCTGCCTGTCCCAGCAGAAATCAATTTACCATCATCCTTCAAACTTTCAAGTTTTCAATTCCTGGGCTTCTACCTAAGCAGTTGTGCTCTGAAGCCAACCTGCTTAATCTCAGCACATTAGGCAATAGCCACCCTTGCCTTGTACTTGTGAAAATAGCTTGGGATTTTTTTTTATTTTTTTTTTTGGCTTGTCTTTGGGCCTCATCCTTTAGGAAAAGGAACAGCAGTCTTAGAGAAGAACATTTAAAGCATTTAAAACATTTCCTACTTTTTTAGATGGTCCCCCTTTTCTTCATATATTTGTCCTGAATTTAAATGTCATGTTTCTATAGACCTTCTCTATGAGAGCTCTCATTGAAGCATTCTTATGATACTCTACCAAATTCTTATCATCTGGCAGCTGTTCCTTGATTTAAAAAGAGCATAAAGCTGTAATGCATAATGTTGATTTCTTTTTTTAATAACATTTTGACCTGAAGTGATAGAGTGTATAAGCCTGGATTTATGCTGAATATTGGATGAAACAAACCTTAAGGATTTGCTAGCTGTCTGCATATAAACACTCCCATTGACACTGCTTCTGTAGATCAGTTCTCACTGCAAGTTTCGATATTTAAGAAAATATACTGCATCTTTGAGACATGATGCAGTACCAAAATCAGGCTTGTTCTTCCATTCCCTTTTTTTACCCAACATAATCAAACACAGAATTTTACATCAAAAAGCAAACCCTAGGAGCTTCAAGAAATGCTAACTGTCCCTATGACTACAAAATAGTAAACATGAGTCTAATTTCTTTTATGAGCTACAGAAGAATTTTAATCATATGAATAGTATCACCAAATGTGTGGGACTACATCCACGTCTGGTGCCGTCAACAAGCTCAAACAACTTTTTCTTTAATTTAAGATGCAAATTCTGATTCAGTTTTATAGCATGCACCTGTCTCCTACCCTCTCTGGTAAAGCAGGCTACTTTCCATTGTAAAATGGCACAAGGTGAAAAAATGGAGAAGCTGATTCTCTCTAAAACACAAGGAAAAGCTACCTGGGTCTCCCAAATGGCCCCCAAAGTGTCTTTAGGTCCTTCAAGAGAAGTGAAAAATGTGAATAGCCCTCTTGAATGTATAAATACAGGGACATGAATAAGGTTCTCTGGTTTTAAACCTCTTCAAAAGGAGAATCAGACCTGTGGAAAACACAAACCCATTTCAGATGTTTTAATACTCATCTACTTATTATTTGTATATGTATGTTTACAAAATTTTACATACTTTTAATATGAAGCATAAAAATATCAAATGGAAATAACACTCTTTTTTTTGCATTTCCTGGATTGCAGTTTCTTAAAAGAATGAAAAAAGTGCTTCAAGACACCCAATTTTTTGTTTGGATGGTTAAGGTTTTTTGGTTTGATAATCCATCCTGCAGGAATATTTAAAGGATGAGTTAGAACTGTCAAAACTTTTATCATTCATCAGCAGGCATCCTTTTCATTAGCTCTTATGCCTCATGTGCACTTGTTTGCTTCT
>WAAG01045239.1:13784-30198 GCA_013390105.1 Tichodroma muraria
AGTGCAGCTTTAGTCTGAATTTTGCTTCTTTTTGGTTTTGTTTGACACAATCACCTTTTTAATATATTTTATTGTTCTCTATTTTCCCCCTTTATATGATAACATGTAAATTATGTGTGTGCTGATGTGTGTGCTGATGGCTCTTCTGTATGGGTTCTTTGTATGTCTATATTGGTTAACTGAGAGCAACATTTGTAATAATATAAATTTTGTCTTTGTTTTAAGACTCTTGGAGTTGATTTTGGCTGTGCCCCATATGATTCTTTATTCATGCATATGATGTCTCCTCCCCTTTTCTTCCCCTGACTTCATGGACAGGGAATAACACCTGATTTTAAAAGATTAAGAGCTATGTCTTCTAGATCCTCTTTGTGTTTTTATCACATTCTCACAGCATAGATTCTCTGTGACCTGATTATTTGACTGATAAGACACCCAATGTGATGTTAGGAGGAAGCAAGGGAGTATCTTACTCCTTTGCACTCTGTACCGAAAAGTCAAAGCCTTTCTTTCTGACATCTTCTTACACTGTATGAGATGAAGCATCACAGACCAGATCAATATTTCTGTAGTCTTGCATCTGAAGGAGTGCAGTGATGGATCTGCAGGGAGGGAATACTAAAAGCAGAACAGCGCCCAGCTTCTGACATTTGGTGCTTTAGAAATTTCTTGAGCTAGTGGTTGCATCCAGACCATGTGCTTACTGTCTGCTGATGGACTGCTGTCAAAATTCATTAGATGGGGGAGGTTGTGTTAGGGTTGTGTCATACTAGAGCCATCTAGAATAAATGTCTCTTAAGTTATGAAACCTCTGTTTTAATAGTAATGATGTCTATGAGCTCTACTTGTCTTTTTAAGCTTCCTCTCTGGCAGTCAGTCTTCTGCCTAATTTTTAGTCTAAAATAACGTTATTCATCTCTTTGCCTTTCTAAATAAGAACAGTCAGCCTATTTCCCTTTATTTTTCCTTATGACATTACAGGCTTTCAACTGGCTGCCCTTTGTGAGTGCAGTCTGTGTCAATTGAATGGGCAATCCTGAGCAACCATCAGCTATCTGGGTACAACACTTGTTTGCTTTGTATCCGTCACACCATTTCAGATGCCAAGAAATATTTTAAGATGAATGCAGATGTCTCAGTGAAATGAACCTGATGGAGGCAGATTTCTAGACATGGATTGTTTACAGCAGAAGGAAAGTTAATTTTTCAAATGTATCCACGTGGTTTTGGTTTTAGGTTATAAGGTTTTTGCAGTGGGAGCAGGTTTGGGGGAGTTCCATTAATGAATCATTCTAAAGTCAACCACAAAACATCAAGAGAACATATTCCTTTTCTTACAAAACTCCTTTGAAAACTAAAGCATCATCCTAATACCACTAAATTAAGGATTAGAGTGACCAATTCCATTATTGTTCTAAATCTAAAGGGGGGAAGACATAAAAAATATTTCTGAATTTATTATTTATTATTATTATTTATTTACTATTACATTTTTTATTATTTATTATGAATTTATTAATTATTATTACAATTTTCCTTTTATTCTCTTTGGCTTCTTTCTGTCATACTCCATGTTGATAGATAATTTTGCTTTTATTGCAGATATTTTCCATGTAGCTTACCAAAAAGCATTCAAGAAATTGACAATTATGTTGGAAAGTTTAGTGTCTGTACAAGAGAGCATATAAGGCAGGAGAATGATTTAATTTGCAGAATAAGCAAAAAGATGTGTATTAAATTATGAAGGAAAATTACTTTAGTCTTCAATGGGTTTTTTTGCATACTTAATCCTTTCCTCTTTGTACAGGTGTATAAAAACAGTTTCACAGGCTGCCAGGCCATGGACATTTCTTCTTTAAAGCTTTCCACAAGGTCTCTTTCTTGCCAATTCAGTCAAATGACCTGTACTTTGCATCATGGTGGCATGTAATTAAAAATTTACCAAGGAAAAGAAATAGGTTTTATCTGGTATCTATTCCTTTCCCAGCCTGTTTGCACTTGGCTGCAGTTTCTAGCACTCTGCTCTACCAGGTAGAACTGAGCATACAACTCACTAAACACGAATGAAATGTTTCCTCAGTCTCTACTTTTAGTCAAGTTGCACTGATAACAATGCATACAAATATAAGAGAATGTCCTCCCTTATTCCTCTTTTCTTTAATTAACCTGCTGAAATACTATAAAACAGAAAGCAGTTTACGTAAAATAAGCAGCAGGAGAAATGCCTAACATTTTTTCCCTTTTCTTAGCTCTTGTGTCTATCTGAAATAAGGAAGATGTAATTTATCCTGGCCTGTCAGATCATTCAGAAATATGCTCTTTTGGCAGACATTCAGAAAACCTCCTTGTGTTACTGGATCCAGCCTCCCCATATCCTGGACAGAAAAGTTAGCAGCATTTTCTTCCTTATACTGCACTAGTAGTAATGGGGTTTGTCAGACTTAGCCCTAGGAGGGTATCTGTTAATTCTGTTTATAATCAGTTGGGTGGCAGTCCTGCACAATGCTTGGAACAGCATCACTGATGACTGCAGGAACTGTAGTGGGTATGTATTAGCATATGACATAAAAATAAATGGTGTCACATCAGTGATTTATTCGAAGTCTATGAGTTGGGTTAACCATGAAGCATAGGTAAATATACACAAGAGAGGACCGATGGAGGTTGGAAATTAGTCGGATTCAAAAGGCACAGATGAAGTCTTAAAGCCTGTGGTATGCAAAAGGCTAGCAATCACAACCTGACCTTGATATATGCATTCTTCTGACGTGGTGAAACCATGAATTCCCACTACTTTCATTTGTCCCATTTTCCAAAAAGAGAAGTATGGTCAATGCTATTTGCGATGGAGAACATCCATGCTAAACTGATGCCATAATGTTGGTTCAAAAGCTACCTTCTAGGGTTACCAACATCATTCTTCCTCATATATGACTTTCCTTTTTTTTTTTTTTAACATCCTATATTTAATATATGGTGTTCAGGAGCTGTCCTTGCTTTATACATGCCAAGTATACTACATATACTATATAACTATATATTATATATATATAACTATATATATATATACTATATATATACTATATATACTACATATACTATATATACTATACAAGTATACTACATATACACATACATACACATGCTACAAGTTTTTGTAGGGCTCTAGGCAGCATTATCTTACACAGCTGTTGTGTCTCTTCCAGAGACAGCTGCCTTACAGTGGTGAGCTAAGTGATCTCATGTGCAATATTGAATTCACAAGCAAAGAGAGATTCTCTGGGGCTTGTTGTGCCTTCTCTGCACTTATATTGACATCTCTTTCCATCCTTTGTATACTTCTTCCATCTCCCTCAGCTCCCTCTTGCATCCCTGATGTTCCCTGTGCTCAATCCCTCACGACCAGGGAGTATCCTCAGCCCATTCCTGAGTATAGGAAGTGCCCGTGGTTTGCCGTCTAGCCAGGCAAGAATCACTGTGTTTTGTAGAAGGTTTGTAGCTGCACACATGCTGACTGCCTGGCTGTGATGCTGGGAACCCAGCTGGCTGCTGCCACCTGAGAGCTGAGCAAGCCAAACAAAACAGCCAGGGATCAAACCCTCCTTGCCTTTTCCCTGAGCAGGGAGTTCTCCTCACTAGCTGAATGCTGATTTTGCAAAACTGGAAGGAACTTTTCACCCTTGAGACCTTTGTTTTTATGCCAAATGTATTTAAAATTAGTCAGAGGGTTCAAAAGTTGTTGGAGATGAACCAGCTAAGGGAATGAGGCAAAACCATTTCCTGTGTGACACACCATTAGTTCTTTTCTGAATTTAAAAATGAAAAATAGATGTTTTCGTGACACTCTGTTATCTCATTTTGGGTCACTCATAGCTGTAGTGTAAGGAGGGGAGGGAAAGACATCACATGCATTGCAGCTGTGACTTGCAAGTTTCTGAGCATGAATTGCTGTTTCTAAACCAGTATCCTATACACTGTCTTTCTTTACATTGGAGATGATTGTAAAGGAAGTCCTAGGGTCAGTACTGCCCCCAGAGACTGTCAACTGCACCAGAATAGATTTGTTCCACTAAATGGTTTGCATCCTGTCCCGGGACAATCAGGACAGTGATTCTGCACTGTATGGATGAGATCCACTGGCCCAAACAAATTGATACCCTGGCAATCCCCCAGAAAAAAAGCCTAGTGTTGTGTGGTCAGAGCTGCCTACTCGCAGCTGAGCAGGAACCTTCACAGCACTGAAATGCAACTTTTGGCAGCACACAGCCCGTGTCCCTGGGGGCTGCTGCACTCTGCAGCCACATGGTGGGCACCCAGGCATTGAGATCAGCTGTGTAGCCTCCTTGGTCTGGCCAGGGTCTGCTTCATCCAACAGATTGGTTTCCATTCCCTCTCACAGACGTCTTCATTTCTAATCAGATACTGCAGGACTGAAGTCTTCAAGGGGAACTGAGTAACTGGTTGAAAAGAATTGATCTTTCAAACATTTGGAGCTCTCCTACTATCTAAATGCAGAACAGTTTCTTTGCCATAGAATGGCAGCAACTCTGTTTTTCATTCTCAGATGTCTCCTCTCCTCTGTAAATCATTTAGTGGCTGCTGCATCCATTCTGAATCACTTTTTGCTGATTTACCACCAGTGGGTATTAGCTAACTTATCAAACTCTCACACAGGAGGCAATCTATACAACCAACAGAGGCAGTGATAATGTGGTCATGCATCTGTTATTCCACAGTAATATGTAAAAATGGAACAAATCTTGTAAAAGCTCCTTACATATGAAAAGGAGATGGATTCAGGATGTCACAGGCTGTGTCTGCACTGAGGGACCCACCGCTGCTGCGGGTGGTGTGGTTGCCCACCCAAAACAGGGCAAGGTTCGTGGTGATTCCCTTCAGCCTGTGTGAAGGAAAGCTGTTTGTGTGATGCCAAGGGAGCTGTGTGCTCTGCAGCACCTTCCATGACCTGGCTGGTTGATAGCCAAGACACACGGGCTGTGCCATGAAGGGCGCAGGCTTAACCAGGCCAGACTCACTGTGCAATAAGTCCTCGTGCAGACCAGTCTGTTTGATAGTGGTCTAGGACTTTTAGGATGATGAAATTCCCTGTATTTGAAACCTCAGTGCCCAGCTTTACTATATTGCCTTTGTTTATAAGCTGAACTATTTCTCAGGAAAACACTGCTTATGTCTGCCCATTTACTTCTAAGGCAATTGCTGACCACTGATTTCTAATACGTTTTATACTCCTTGTGCTCAGAAGAGTTATCTGGGCAATAAATCAATTTTCTACAAAAGAGCCAAAGTGTTCTTTGGTAGACCTATCTGCAAGCTGCCATTAACCCAAGTCAAGTTAGTACTTAGTTGCGAGAAGGAAGTCAATCCTCAAAAACATGGCTTTTTTTTCCTCTTTGATCTTTCTCTTTCCTGCTATACATGCAACAATAGTTCTCCTTGATCTGCAGTGGAATTAGTGTGCTTTTTTAGCACTCCTGCACTTCAAAGTGCCTGTGACACTTTTGAAATATGACTTAAACTATTTGGAAAACTACCACTTGTTCCTATTTGAAAATTAGGATAATTTTTATATAAATATGCAAAAATTTCTGAGGCCACTTCGTACCAAGAGCCAATGGGACAAATATAGGAGCTGTTAAGGGATGAATGTAGTTTTTTTGCATTTGTGGGGAGGCAAACTGATTTTCCAGACAAGTAATCTAGAGAAACAATTATTTGTACGTATTTGAAAAATGTGACTATCTGTAAATATTTATATTTTATTTGCAGCTGATTGAATGTTGAGGATGTTGTCTGATTTATAAACAGGGTACTGCCTCTAAGTCTGCTGCTGCTACAGTTTCTTTATGCCTGTGCTCAACGAGAAATGTTTTTCTTCTGTGACTTTCAATGATCCCAGTGAATTATTATAGCATAAAACTAGAGTAAACGAAAACACACAGAATTGCAAATCTGCAATGATTTAGAAGGAAGAGCTGCCAGTCTTTATGATAGCAAGGACAGAATTAATGTTCACAATATTTTAGGAGTGACATGTTAAGCCTAACAAGTCAGAGCAGTTCAGCAGATTAAAGAAATTTGGAAATTCTGGGAGTGAAATAGAGGATTGGCTGCATTGATGGCATTCAAGACCAGGTTTATGGGGCTTTGGGCAACCTTGTTTAGTGGAAGGTGTCCCTGTCCATGGCAGGGCCGTGTGAACTCTAAGGGCCTTTCTAACCAAAGCCATTCTATGGTTCTATATGACTCTGGTTTCACATTAAAATCCATAGATAAAACCTCTAGTTAACAAAGGAGAAAATCCAGACATCTCTGAGGAGTTTCTAAGCATCATTGAGTTTACAATTGAAAACACTGCAAGATTTTGACAAATAATAAGTGGGCCAGAAAAAGTCCATTAAATATGATTTTTCTCCTCCTGTAGAACAGAGCTTGATCTCAATATTTTTATGCCCACTTACTACTTCCTGGCTTTTACATGGGCTTTCACTGTGTACTAACAAGGTACTGGCAAGACATAGATATATTTTATTGTATTATTCAGTGCCGATTAGCTGGAAGTTGAGCACAGAACACTGTGCGCTCATTGAACAACCTGGTTTGAAGATACAAATAAAAGGGCATTCAACATGTCTAGTTTGGCCCAGGCAGACTCGTCGTTCCTATTCCTACTTTAATGCCAGTATGAAGAGGTTTTTTGGGGGTTTTGTTTTGTCACTATTTCTTTCACCATATATTTCACTAGCACTGAAATTAAAAATACATGAACTGTGTAACTTTCTCCAGAACTCATCTCATCTCTAATAGCTAATCCACAAGGCCCTGTGTATTTATACCTGTCATAAATAAGGAATCAGTAAAACACATATTGTTGGAGAAGTTACCTAAAGCAGTTGAGTGGTTCCGAAGTAGATTATCAGTTCACCTTTCAAAAGGTGACTCTTCTCATCTCCCATGCTTTTCTTCCCTTGTTAGGCTTCCAGAGGCTTTTATTTCCCCTCGGCTGGACAAATGGGGACCCCGAGATAGGATGCTGAACCTTTTCATTCAAAAGGGAGGAGCACTGGGCAGCAGGCTCCAAACCCCTGTAAGTACGTCAGGAGCTCCCAAGTGATTTTGAGAGGGACTGTTGGGTTTTGGCATGTAGGTGAAGTAGCAGCTTTGAGTTAACATTTGTACTTTCTCAGTGGTTACTTTAAGGGGAAGGGTAAGCCAATAGCAGGAGTGGAAACTCCAGCAGAGAGGAGGAGGCTGGGATGTGGCCAGGGTGTCTAGACAGTGGCCTGGCTCCTTCTTCTGCTGCAAAGTCTCTCTGTGGTCTCCCATGGGCACGGCTGCAAGGCTCATGATGGAGAGGGGCATTGGAAAACAGCAGCAGTCCACAGGCACAGGGCTGATTAAGGCTGTGGATGTTAATGGAATTTGCTCCTAAACAATTTCCAGGTGTGGACATAAATTCTGGCTGTAGTTCTGTTGATGGGTGCAGAACTGCTCTGGGCTCTTGTGTATGAAATGTCCAACAGTGGTCCTAGCTAGAGAGGGACACTTTGTGAGAAAGGCTCCTCTAATAAATATTTCTATAAATATTTTAATTTTAGGAGAAGATATGATAGTTATTAAAAAGTAATAAATGTAAACATACAATTAAGACTATATAGATTTTGCCTTTTGCAAATTCTTATTCATCCAGTGTCTAAAGGTGAGAACATAGATCCTGCATTAAACTGCTTGTGATTCTGAATCTTGTGCTGACTGCATTACAACTCCTTAATGCCTATTCTGTTTTTAAAATAGCCAGCATAAATTATTTAGTTTAATGTACTCCTAAGGTTCTTGCCAGCTCAGTAAGTTTTGTGAGTGTACGAGGAAATATCTGCAAGCTGCAGAGTCTTTTGGGGAAATACTACAGAATTTGTGAACAGAACTGTATGAGCAGACTTTAATAAAATAATTCTGAATTTATTTACAAGACTGACTTAGCTGTCTACAGGGCCTGGCATACTGGTTGAAATGTTTTTTAATGTTTAACCTCCTTAAGGTTTTGGAGTTTCATAGTTCAGATGTTTGCAACACTGTACATAATCTAGAGGGGGTTTTAAAATTATATGAATAGAAAATGTTACAAGTGTTTTGGCTTTGCTAGATTCAGAGTGCATATAAGTCCTACATGATGCTAAGAAGAAAATATTGTCTCTTTTTAGGGTAAAGTTCTGAAACTCAAAATTATTGTTGAATATTGCCGTAAGTATATCTGATATAAATGTTTACTGTGTGTCTAATAAATGTTTAATATAGACCTAGTATAGTCATTTCCATACCAATGCATCACGATTTAAACCTAACTCTTGTTCTGAGGTCATATTTTTCATGTGGATAATTTGAACTTACAGACTCTTTATTCAGAATATTATGAATATGCCTGTAAGCTATTTTGCAAAGTGAGGAAAAGAACATTTTCACTGGTTTAGTGGGATAACATTACAGGTAGTACAAGCCATGCTGGTGAGTAGGAAATATGCCCCTTGGTTTCTTTATGAGGAGAAAGGATTGATGGTGGGATGCTAAGGAACAGCACCAACACTTTTTTTTGGTACTTCAGCATAAATACCAGATAAACATAATTGATATGAGTGATAAATTATAGTGGAAATAATGTGCAGTAGATCAGAGAATGAATGAGTGGGATGTGCTATCCTGTGAATTCAATCTAGCTTGTAAAACAATTTGTGAGAAAACATAAGTCTATGTTTGAGACCTTTCTCTTGCACACAATATCCTGAGATTGAACACAAATGCCAATAAAGAAGAAAAGAAAAAAAAGAAATTAGCTTTTTCTAGTCTATTTTCAATAAGACCACAGTTGACATAACCCCATAGCCTAATTTATGTGTGTTGTTTCTACTGGGTGTGTAGCCTGTTGTGAAGCCACCTAGAATGTTCTATATGCTCTCTAGGAGCATACACCTAGTATGTTGCACTCTGCCAAAAGGCTGGGCAAGAGCATGGCATGTGGGCAACATTCTATATATATGAATAGCAGGTCTGCTATTTCATATGCCCAAGTATGGAAAGGTGCATCCAGGCAGCCTTGGGAAATACCTCAGCAAGGAGAGAGCTGTGAGCAGGTCAGCTGTTGCAGGAGGCCGTGTTTTGCAAACGGTGTGGGTTTGTGTCACGCTGCAGGTGCAGACTGCCTGTAACCCAGGTAACCGTGGGTGGGCAAGGCCACACTGAGGGGTCTGGAGGCAGCTTGCAGCCCGGGGTTGGAGTAGAGTTTCAGCACAGCTCAGTGATGATGACATCTGACTCAGGGTCACACTGTCGAATCCCCCGTTCTGCAATTAACTCATCATCTCACTTAGCTCCTTCCCGCTTCTGCTTATTGTAACATAAATATCAGCAGCTACCACAAAGGGGCTACCGTATTAATTTGTGGATTTTTCTAAAGCATTGTAAAGACACATGTAAGATGAAAAGCATTAAATCTAAAATTTACCTTAGTTCTTAAATGCTACCTTCACAATTTTTAACATGCTGGTCATCACAGTGCAGAGGAAGCACGGTTTGTAAATCTGGCTGTAAAAGATGCCAAGAATGTCAGTACAGAAAGAAGTTCAACAAAGGTAGAGCTTATCTGGGCTGATGGCGCCCTGCACAAAATTACATATTTAAATTATGCTTTTTTTTAGACTGTGTCACCATATGTCTCAGCATGCCCTGAGAGGTCAGCTCACTGGGCACTACTATAGCCTAAGAAGCCTCTTAGATGATGTCTCTGTCATCAGAGACAGGTAATAACTGGAATTAACTTCATAATTGGACTATCTCAAGGAAGAAAAAGAGGAGCAAGAATTAAAGAAAAGCCCTGCAGCTAATGCCAGGTTTGCATTACGTTTGCAAAAGTGCTCCTGGGGGCCAGAGTCCTCACTCAGTGTATATTGCTAAGTAAAGGTAAATACATGTCTTTAAAGGAAACGATAGTCAGAAAATGCCTTGAGCTGTGTGTTCTGCAAGTCTTCAGGCAATTTTTGGTGGATGGAGAATGTGCACAAAGTCTCCTGCAAAAGCTGACATAAAGAGAATGACAACTCTGAAAATGTTCTTTCTTCTAATCCCAGCACTACACATAAGGGAAAAACAAACATATAATGTCATTTTCAGGATGTAAATCCACTTCTTTAAGAATTAAGCTTAGGTAGTGAGGGTTGTTTTCCCTTTAAATTTTTTCTTTTTAAGATTTAAATGAAACCTGTTAATAAGCTGCAGGCATGTGACTTGTTGGAAATTAGAAAAGGAGAGAAAGAGCACACAGCAGGTTAGCAGATGACCCTGTATCAACTGCTCCTTTCAGAAAGCACAATTTTTTGACCGTATCACAAGGACCTCCTTCCTCAAAACTTGTGTCTAGCAAGGCGTGCCCTTCTGCTGACTCCCTGCGTGACGCTGTTAGCACCAGCAGACAGACGGGTTCAGAAATAGTCCCCCCGCACACTGGTTTTGCTTTTGGTCATCTTGTTCCCCGGCAAAAGAGACGTTCAGCAGGAAATACAGGAAAACATGTATTA
Source organism: Tichodroma muraria (assembly GCA_013390105.1). Taxonomy (NCBI): domain Eukaryota; kingdom Metazoa; phylum Chordata; class Aves; order Passeriformes; family Sittidae; genus Tichodroma; species Tichodroma muraria. The sequence continues at coordinate 24,368 of WAAG01045239.1, forward strand.
AGGTTCAGGCAGGAGCTTGTGTCGAGGCTGGAAGCTGTAGTTACAAGCCCAGCGAGCTATAAAAGTTGAGAAGGTTCTCATCAGCTCTTCCCTGCTGTTTAATTGCACACCAGTTTCAGGCATGTGGAGCTACACCAGTTTGGGGTAGCTCTTATCTGGCAGGTAGTTGCTGGAAAGTAAACCCATCACAGGTTTATTGTACAGGCTATTTTCCTTCCTTTATCTGCCTAGTTTTGTTGGGCATTGTCTAAGCCGCTGTATTTTGTAGTCCTGTCTCAGACTGCCCTGAGAAGCTTTTAAGCTTTATAATATTTTATGTATTATCATAAGAAGTTGTACACAGGCCATTCATAGCACATTTAGATTTAGAAGGAGTTTTCCCTGGACACAGTAAGAGATAGTAGTAACCCTAAAGCAGATTATTTTAGTAGACTTAAGTTTCGAGCTCATGCTGCCCCCATCCCAGATTGTTGCAGTCTGTGGGTTCAAGAGTCTCAGTGTCCTTCTGCCCTGAACTCATCAGGGAGTTAGTACCAAGAGTGGTGGCTTGTCATAGTAACTCTTGATAGCCATCCTAGTTTATCAGCAAGGACTGAATCAAACATGATTCATTTGCACCAAGGAGCTGATTCCAGCTGCAGAACCTATCCACCTGCAGTTCATGCCATGCACTTCCTGCTGCTCTTGGAGTCACAAGGATGTCGAGTGAAGAATAAAAAGCCTTGGTGCATTTCAGGAGCACCCATCTCGTGGCAGAGAATTCATTTCAGACCATTGACTCTGGTGGGATACTCAAGGCAGAGATCTGCAAGTCCTAATGCTGTTCACCCTGATCAGATATTGGTTTGTGCCTCTTGAACCTGTAACTTGTTGACAGCAAGAAAATATTTCAGTACCCTTTGTAGAGTTCTATTATTGCACTTCTTCAAGGAAGTTAATGTACTGACTTATAGGCAGTTACACACACATTGTCCTTTTACACTTTAAAATGAAACCTCCAAGAAACTGACACATCCTAGAAAATGTGTGTATACATATGAATGCCCTTTTATTTCTTTAATAGCACTGAATTTTCTTAAGTTGCCTGTTCTCCCCCTGTGCTTTTGACATTTGCCTGTGTCTCTCCATCAGCTTGTGGCCCAGACACACTCACTTTCCTATCACTTGATATGCTGCTTTTCTGTACAAAGGAAACTGGAAGCAAAACCTCACCTACTGGAGTGAGGCAGATGTGAGAGTGCCCAGAAAGCAGTGAATGTGGGGACAGTTGCAGTATGGGAACTGAGGATGGTTTCAGTATTGGTTTCAAGGACCCCTGCAGCATGGGGACCACTGCAGCACACCTGTCACATCTGCATCAACCTGCCCTGCACAGGCTGCCACAGAAACTGGCATTCATGCCAGAAAGGCAGCGGCAAGTTGCTGGAGAGAAGGCTTTAATTAAGAATTGCTCCTGCCCTTTCCACTCCTCTGGTCTTTTTTCATCCCTGCTTTATCAGTTATTATCAGTTAATGTTTCATTTTCTGGTTTCATTTAACTGAAATCAAGAAGCACCTTGCAGACAGCAACTGCCAATTAGTTATAATGAAAGCAGAAATTAGCTTCCAGCTTGCCTGCATTTGGAGGGCTATAGCAGGAGTTAATTCAATTGCTTTCTTATCTTCTGAACTATTCTTGCTATGTGCATTTGTGGTTGCCAGGTGCTTGTGGGGTGAGCAGGCCCTACCTTTTCTGTCCCTCTCTCCCTTCTTCCCTCTGATAAGGACCTGCAGCTCAGTGGAAGCAAGGAAGCAAGGAAGCTACCAACTACTGACTCTGGGGGAGAGGCAGAAGATAGTTATAATGTAAATCTTTCTGGAAATATATATATATGCATTTCCATAAGACTAAAATTAATGTTAATGAGAACTCTTTGAGAATAGCCCATCTCACTGTAGTCACCTGTATCTGAGAAGATTCCCCTGATCATCAAGAGGTGCTTCAAAGGGATGACTTATTTCAGACTCCTGGGTTTGGATGAAGTGTTTTTGTTCTGGAAGTCCCTCTTCTCTCTCCAGGGACTCAGGGGAGGTGCTGACATTGTCAAAATCTGTGTTTGGTCAAGTGCATCCTCTTACTTTCCTGATTTTGCTGTCTTCATGTTACATAGAGTTGAGCTGCAGCAGGATGAGGGGAAGGCTGTGGATAGTAGTCTGCAGCCACCCTAACTGGCTTACCTAGGCCCTAGCAGTGTCTCTGAGTAAAAGGCAGAAGCACTGCATGCAGCAGAAATGTTACCTTACAATAGACAGTAAAGGACTCACGCAGCAACTGCTGTCTTAAAAGTAGATGTTGGAAGCAGGATGAAAGAGGATATGGTAGGACTGTGGGTTTAGTGCAGCGGGGCAATCCTGTTCTTCCCTTCCCCCAGAGTTTTTCTTTGTTCCCAGATTTGGCATATGAAACTAGGTCAAGGCTCTTAGCCATACATGTTTTAGAAGTACTAGTCACTCTGTGAGCATGACAAAGCATGTTTGGGGGGGAGGGAGGGTAGGATTTTGGGTTTTCTTTCAAATAATGTGGAAAATTGATTCTATTTGGGATTAAACTCTCTTTTAGCTGTTTCTTGGAAAATGGCACTGCAAATCTTTCATCTGTTTCCAGGCTGATCTAAATGCAGTGGGATGTTCTTCTTTTCTCTCTGAAGAAGTCAGGTGCCACATCATAGAAGAGTGACAAAGTGTTGGGACTCCCCTGCAAACATGGCTACAGAGAAGTTGCCCTTAGTGTCCTGCAGTGAGGTGGAGAAGAACAGCATCTGTGACAGGGAGCTCACAGTCCTTGACCACCAAAATCAGTGAAGATGATGCCCATCTGGACAGTGTATGGGCTTCTGCCCTGGGAGGAAGCCCTGCTCGCCCTGCTCGCTCTCACTCTGATGGTATCTTTTACGGGTTGTGATGTAAAGCAGAGGAAATGGGGAGTGTAAATACCAATCTCACCCTGAAAAGGATCTGGTTTCCTCAGGTACAGTTTGTGCTTATCATTCTTGTGCAAAAGTTAGTAGGTCACAGCTGGTTAAACAAACCCTGCCCAATCATAATTTCCATGGTTACAACACAGAGTACTTAACCTTTCGTTACTCCTTTCCACCCAAATCAAAGGTCTAAATTTTTGCATTGTATTTTGCTTTGTTCTTTTTTCAGTGTAAAAGAAAAAGGAAAACATTAAAACGCTGTAAAACTCCCTTCAAAAAGACCTGATCTTAATCTCCAAGATTAACTGATGTCTCTTATTTCAGAATGTGCTAACTGCATATTGTACTTCATGTTCATGAAGACAAGAAATGGCATATTGTATATAAAAAGAGGAAAACGCATTATTCATGTAATAAATGTTGGTTTTGTCATGTCTTCTGGAAAAAAAGTGGTCTGCCTACTAGTGATTGCACATCATATTTTAAAATAATGATGTAGGTTTTTAATGTGTGTCAGTTGCATTGCCCTGCCTGTCTCCTGTCCCAGCCAGCAAAAGCACATTCCTGGAGGAAGAGACCCTGAATGTCCTCAGTGCGGCAGCTCACATAGTTGCTTTACAAATTAGATGCTTTAAGAAAGTTTCTTTCAAATGTTGTTCAAATTCAGGAGATTTTGAAGGTCAAACCTTTACCGTGTACTCTACACATCATAGCTAAAACATGTCTAAAATACACTTGCTACAAATCTGAGAGACAAATCTTATGTTCAAGTAGAAGTTTAACTAAAATTATACAAAAAAAAAGAATTTCTGGGAAATGACAGGCACAAAGAAGCCTCAAAACACTATATACTTCTAACTCCTTGCAATAACTCCTTTTAACCTCAAACATTCTCTGCTGTCTAAGTACAGGCACACATTCCTTAACTTGTGGATAATGACTCATACTAACAAAGTGCTGGTCATGTACAAAACACTTCAAGAGAAGGTCAGTATTTGTTAACGCTGAAAGAGAATTTATCCTAGGCACTAAGCCATCCACAGCTTTTCACATGCATTAAAATATGGTTTGCAACTGGACCTGGGGAAAAAACAATTATAGTGGCAATCCGAATGAAGTCGGTGTGAGCCACAGGTGGAGGGTTTTGATGCAGCTACGAAAGGCATGCCAAAGGAAGCACGGCATTGCTCTAACACGGCTCCCTCCATACTTTTCTCCTTGGCACCAGCCAGGCCATGGCCACCTCAGCCTGAAAAAAAGCTGCATTTACTGCTGCGCTTAGGGTTAGGGTTAGCTTAGATTTAGGGTTATGCTTAGGGTTAGGGTTAAGAAACCCACAAAGCCTAGAGCTTAAGGGACACTGGAACCACAACAGGCATGCCAAAGGAAGCATGGCACTGCCCCAACATTGCTCCTTCCACACCTTTCTGCTTGCAACCAGGCACAGCAAAAGGCTGCTTTTACTGGTCCACTAAGGGTTAGGGTTAAGAAACCAATAAAACCTTCAGCTCCAGGGACATTGCCACTACAAAAGGCATGCCAGGGGTAGCATGGCACTGCCCCAACTTTGTTCCCTCCACATCTTTTTGCTTGGAACCTGCTTCAACCAAAGGCTGCTTTTACTGCTCTGCTTAGGGTTAGGGTTATGCTTAGGGTTAAGAAACCCACAAAGCCTAGAGCTCCAGGGACACTGGAACTTCAAAATATATGCCAAGAGCAGCATGGCACTGCCCCTACATTGTTCCCTCCACACCTTTCTCCTTGGCATCAGCCATGTGCCAGCCACCTCAGCCTCAGCTCATGCTACTTTTACTGCTCCACTTAGGGTTAGTGTTATGTTTAAGTTTGGTCTTAGGGTTCGATTTATGCTTTAACAAAACCACAAAGTCTAGAGCTCCAGGGATACTGGAATTATAAAAGCAGAAATTGCTTCTATGGATACTCACCGTGCTCAGTGTAGGCCAGCAGAAGGTAAGGCAGGGGCACAGAGCTCAGTTCTTCTCTCAGGAGGCAGTAACTGCTATGCTGAATCTCAGGAATCACCACAAGAAATCTCTTGTGTGTGCTGGGACATGCTGAGGCCAGGGCTTTCCCAAAACTGTCCAGTTCCAGGATGATTCACAAGCTGTTTTTCATTCCACACAGAGAAATTGCATCCCTGGCTTCCAGCCTTCCTGTAACCCAGTCCTGCTCTGTCCTGGAGCTGTTCTCTCAACAGAGTTCATAAACTAGTTACAGGCAAAGACCATGGGCCCCCAGGATTGGACTGGGTATCTTCCACACTGGTAGTAATGCATGGGAGATAGCCCTAGGATACTGATACCTGGTGACTAAATGGAGTAAATCTGATACAAGCTTTTTATGCAAACACACAAATTTTCTGTGACGGATTCAGACTTGTCAATTTAAAATGCCTTGGCCTTAAAGGGACATACCCACTGAACATTGCTTCTTCCCTGACCCATTGCTTGACAACAGTGTTTTCCAGTGCCTGCATGCACAGATTTCACCCTCACTGTGTCATCTTGCTCTTTCACTTCCTTTCTCGTGGTTTCTGGGGACAAGGTCTTTTAAAAGGCAATGTTCCATTTTCTGCTTTCAGTAAGGACCTCTCTGATGGCAATCTTCCAAATTTCTATTCTTGACTGCTCAAAGTTAAGCCAAGTGGGAGGGTTAAGAAGAATTCTGCTGCAATTCATCTAACGGGCTTCCCAAATCTCCGTACTGTATTCAACACTACTTATGGAACATGAAATACAGGGGTGGGTCACATGGCTGAGAATAATGCACTTGGAATACAGCATCAGCAAACAGGCTGAACTGATATTGAAAGAGGGGAAAAAACAACTGTATTGAAACAGAAGGTAACTCTTG
>WAAG01045239.1:40553-67299 GCA_013390105.1 Tichodroma muraria
CCGAGTCTGGAAAGCGCGCCACGCTCTCTCTCTCCCTTGTCGACTGAGTCGCCATTACGGCGCGCTGTGAGGCGGCTGAGCTCGCGCCACAGCGCCCCCTGCAGGCGCGGGGCAGTCACTGCACCCGCCCTGCCCGGCCGGGAGCCAGCAGCGCCCCTGCCGGCCGTGAGCGGAACTGCACCGCAGGGAAAAGTGCCTGCGGCGAGAGGGGGCTGTCCCCGGGATCCTGCCTCTGTGTGTTGTCAGTGCCGTAGTTATTGCTTGTCTGCCTCGGTATACATACAGGTACTGGTAAAGAACTATTATTCCTTTCCTATATCTTTACCTGAGAGCCCTGTAAATTCATAATTATATTAATTTGGAGGGAAGCGGGTCATATTTTCCATTTCAGGAAACTTCCCACCTTCCTCGGCAAACACCTGCCTTTTATACCAAGACAGGAGAGAGCAATGTTGGGGTAATGCCAACTTGGTGCCTTTTGTTGGGGTAATGCCAACTTGGTGCCTTTTGTAGTTCCCGTCTCCCTGCAGCTCAAGGCTTTATGGATTTTTCCTACCCTAACCCTAAGCGGAGCAGTAAAAGCAGCCTTTTCCAGAGGCTGAAGTGGCCATTACAATGGCTGGTGCTGAGGAACAATTTGTGGAGGGAGCAATGTTGGAGCAGTGCTATGATCTTTCACAGCAGTCAATATCCTCCTGGATCCAAAAATTCTCCTCTTTCCCTCCTCCAAGTCCCTACCCATCTCCTTTCACAGATAAGAGCTCTTTAATTCCCTCTCTGTGCCCTGTGCTGACCTTTGTGTTGTGCCAACAAGTGTTTAAAATGCTGCTTGATTAAAGCAATAAACTGAATTGAGGGATATGTCTTGCTAATGGCTCCTCCATTGCCAAGAGCACAATGATTGTCTGCTTTGAAACTCAGAAGCACTTAGCAAAGCCATGATCAGATACCAAGGAGAGCAAGCATAGGAGCTGGATGGAGCTTCTTGGTCTATTTGATCAACAGTGTAAGAACAGACATCTTCTTACCAGTGACCAAATTTCCCTGTCTTACGTGCTTGACCCCTTGGTTTCTTCCCTCGGTTTTAGTTTTGTGTTATTATAAACTTTGAGAGACTGAACTACGTGGGAAGGCAGGACCAGCGAAGAAGAGACAGATGATCCTGTCCTGCTTGTAGATCAAGTGGGGATGATGCAGTGAACTGAGATTTAACCACATTCTGCATGGATTAGGAACAGGGAAAAACAAAGGAAAGTCAAGGTCCAAGGTCAGTAAATGCAAACACCGAAGTTTTGAGAGAGAATGTGTGAAATATCCATGTCTCAGGGATTCTAGTGCAGGTATCCTGTGCCCAGCCACGAAAGCCACAGTCAGACAGGTATGGAAGAGGAGTTTGTGAGAAATGAAGTTCAGCAGGAGCCCATGGGGGCTGTCAGGAGGGGAGGTCTGGCAGATGTGGGTGACCCCGGAGGCTCTGCAGTGTCACCTCTGCCACATGGAGCCAGGTGTGGGTCCTGGGAGAGTCCAAAGCAACAGTGGAACATGCCCCTGTCCAGAGTGTTTGTGGCACAGCACTAGGCATACAGTCAACCACAAATAATATTAACCTTGATATTCTGCTAGAAAATTCTGCATTTTAGAGAAGGATAGCAAAATAATTACTTTGGTTTAGTCTGCTACTTTTTGCTAGCCAGTTGCTGTGTAAACAACATAGAGATATAATAAAAGCTAAGTATTAAACTTGATTCTAGCTTCAAAAGCTTCTGGAAAGACCCAAAATCCACATGATCCGTGATGTGCAGAAGAAAATTAATCAGGAGATGACTCTAGTGACATCTGAAAGAGCAGACGAGTAGTTCTCCCCTCTGGTCAGGAGAATTAAGATACCCTCTCTGGGGAATATGGGAGCTCAGTTCTTGTGTGGGAAAAGTAGCCTTGCTGCATAGAGGCAGCAAAGCCTTGTCCTGTGTGTGAAGGCACTTGCTCTCAGCTCCCCACTGGAGTTTGCAGGCAGACTGAATTGGACTGATAGGAAATTACTTCTCTACTCCTTTTTGTTGGAGTGTTAACATTTTAGTCTTAGCAGGGCAATTTAAATGTCAGAATTTTTAGTATTTTAGGTATATTATGTTGGTACAATTACTGCACAGATGTGGGTAATTTGAGTATTCATGGACACAAACAGTAAAACAAAGTAATAGAGGAAATAAAAGGTAAGAAAAATGTGCCCTACTGCCACTGCTTGTGGTTGCAGGAAGCAAAAATTAGTGTACATAAATGCTCAGTTCCAAACAAAAGCCATATTCTTTTCTCAATATTTACAGAGAACTCCAATATACAGCTGTGGGCCAGGTCATTATTGACAGAACTGGTCTGTAATGAAATTGCTGTTTGGCTTTGATACCAGAATGAATTTGATATTGCTGCTCAACACAGGCTTTGCAATCTGTTTGCAATGACATTTACTTTTTGCTGTAAACATTTCAGGAAAGCTGAGAAGCACTAAGCTATAAAGCATACCCAGTGTCAAATTCCAGGGGTTACAGAAGGATCAATATTTTGTGACAGTGATACTCACTGATGTGTGGTTTTATTGTGGGAGTTTTTTGTTTGCTTGTTTTGCTTTCTCCCTCTGTCCCTGCAGAGCTCTGGAAACACAGGGTAAAGCAAGAAAATTTCTCAGTTGTACACCCACAGATAGTTGAAACAGTTGTTCAAAGGTTGATAGACAACCACCAAGAATCAGATACAGAGGTAAATACTCTGCATTTCTAGCTAAGCAACAGCTAAATCGTGTTTACAGCTTTATTTCTTAAAGCTCTTGTCAATCAGTGACCTAAAAGAGAAACACATTTCTTAAGCTTATAAGCTTAGATGTAGATTATGTTGGTTTGTAATAGCAGCATTGGCAGCAAACTTATGCAGTGCCCAGCTGCCTTCTGACAGCTTTATTTCAGCTCTCAGGACTGTAATAATGTGGAGATGAGTTAGGGCTGGAAGCTTATATGCAACCGCAATGCAGGATTGCAGGACTTTATTCAGAGTCAGTACTGGGGGCTCTTCTTCCTGAGTCATTGCTAAACCAGGGGTCAGTCATGATGTTAGGAAGTAGAATTCATTTCTTTCAGGGAAATTTGAAAAAAAAAATAATCATGAAAATATGACCACTTCTGGTAAAAAACACAAACCATGTTTTTCAGTGAGAGAAGGGATGTTGGGGGCCAACTGCAATCCAGGCATTTTCTGTGCTGGTAATTTAATTTCTTTAGTGAAAATTCTTTTAGCTACAATTGGAAAAAAACCAGTATTATACAGTTGCAGGTAGAACCAGTCAAAAAATGACAAATCTGTTTTCTATTAGTTAAGTGAAATTGTAAGTTGGGCACAAACTTTTACATTGAATGATTTGATTTTCCTTCATTTTGGTATTGCAGTAGCACTTTATTTACAATAAAGTAACCATATTTCATTTTGATGTGTGTTGTATATAGCAATCCTTGTGCCTCAGGCCACCCACAGGGTTTCTTATTTTGTCTTCCTGGGTTATTTTTAAAAACGTAATTTACAGGAGTGTTTCACTGTACTGGGCTGTGACATCATGACCAGAGAGTGCAGCAACTTTGAGCCCCATTCCATAATTTATGAAAATATTCTTTAGCAGCAGCATCATTTACTCTATCAGAATTAAAAAGTGTGCTCAGAGCGTTGGTCCTACTCTCCAAGAACAGGAGAAGGTTGTTTCTCTGGGTGGGAGGCAGTTGCTAAGTAAAAATTAAAGCCAAGCTGTCTGGCTGGGAAGCTGTTGAAGGGGAGCTGGGCTGCACAAGCACAGTCACTGTGCATCTTCGTGCTTTGCTTCAGGAGCTGCACGCAGTGGAAGAAGGCGGCAGCCCAAGGGACACAGCTCTGACACAGGCTGGTGAGGGTGTTCCCCCGAGTGGCAGCACTTAGTGGTCTCAGCAGGGACAGAGCCCTACTGTGCAAACAGGTGGTGACAGCCTTTGAGAGGGAAGGCTCGGAGGCAATGAGGCTGTTGCTTAGTCATGGCAGAAGGACTTGATGAAACTATCACCAGCTATCTCTGGTGAAACAAAGATAACCTGAAGGCAGAGGGAGTGGCCTGCTGCTCCATGGTTCATGTGCACAATGGATTTTAGACTAGCAACCTTCTAACTTGAACTTCTACTCCCAGGTCTCTTTTTTCACAAAGTGTTTTCCTAGAGCAGTTCAATCCTGTGCATTGACTGAGACAGAAAACAGAAGTGGGTCAGGCACTGCAGGGTCAGTACAAGATATTCTGCCTTATGGCTGCAGAACCAGCTCCTCTGGAGTTCTGAGCTTGACTTTGCAGCTTCAGTTGTGTGTTTTAGGATAGCTGCTACGTGTGGGTGGAATTTTGAAAAGAAGTAAACCCAGCCAATAAATCAAAAATGCTGTCTTGTGGAATTGTGACATCCATGTAATCTGTTAGCTGACTTGGAGGCAGTGTTCCATTAACACAAACTCCACTGGTACAGGCATGTCATCTTCTACAGAAACCTACACTAGGGACAAGACTGCTTGGGTTGCAGCTTGGGTTTCAAGGATGTTCCCACCAAAGTGTTAGAACATCTGCAATTTTAATTTCATTCCTGGGCTCCTACTCTAATCTGGCTTCATTACTGACTACATGATTTCAGTTCTTCTGGGCTTGTTATCAGGATTTTTTGCTGCATTTTCTCATGCTTTTTCCTTTTTTTTTTCCCCTCCTATTTCCTTTTTTGTACAGTGTCTGGCAACATTCCTTCTTGCCTGATTTCACTGTCCTCTTCCTTATGTTTGAGAAGGCTCAAGTGAGAGAGAAAATGAGAAATGCATGTGAGGTTTCAGCTGGATGGGAAGTCACTTGGACTTTCCTGTAGCCCACGGGCAGTGGAGTTTCCCCCTACTCCCTCCACTTTGCTAGCCCATCACCACCAAATCCCTGTGTCACCTGTGTTGTACTCAAAGGAAGTGGCCCATGGTCGCCAGCTGCCCAATGTCACTGGGCTCTGCTTCAACCTCAGAAGAGACATCCCCCTCCCAGTTCCACTTCTCATTAAAAGAAAAAAAGATCCTAAAGCAATCAACAGAGGCTACTGCAGGTCTGAAGAGCAATCTCAGATGCTCAACAGAGCTGTTAGAAGCCACAAGAAAGGTTCAGATATGATCAGCTGAAATGGGATGGCAGAGAGTTGAAAAACTAAAAAGTATCTAAAGAATACATATGAACCCGGTGGGTTGTTCTGTTATCTCCAGTAGAGTCTTAGGATTCAACAAGCTTTTTGCTGACTTTGGAAAAAAAGAAACCCAAATCAGAGGAAAGTTAGTGCTGCTCTGAATAAAGATCACCAAAATTTTTAAGCAGGGCAAAAATACATGTATTTTCCCCAGATACTCATTTTTCAGAAATCTCTTAGTAATGTTCATTATAAGACAAAAATAACAAAAAAACCCCCACAAAAACCCAACAAAACCCCCAAACAAACAACTAAAAACCCTGCAGAGAATTTCATCAAGAACCCAGTGTAGTTATTAGTATTTACTGCTTAGATCTGGCATGCAGAGGTGCCAGGCAGCCTTGAAAGCAGGCTGTGCTGTTGGCTGAGCCCACAGTCTGCAGTTGTGCCTCTTTCTTATCTGAGTAGCATAATATGCTAGGAATGATCTCCAGCTTTCCTGTGTTGTTTTCATCTGCTTGAGAGTGCTGTTCAGTGGCATGAGAATGACCAAACATTTATACCTAGCAGTGACCTACCTGTGTGAAATTTCAATACTGCCATTTAATCTAAGTTCTATTACATACCTTCCTACTTGTGCTAATCTGTGTGCCCTTTCTGAGGGCAGCTTGATTGCCAAATATCAACAAATGGAACACACAATTGTTTTTATCATATACTAAATGGTCTGTATGTACAGGGTTATCAGAAAGAGCATATTTGTTCTGGTAAATGCATTACCTCACAGCTTGCTGAAAGAAGCCAGGTCACAGTTTTTCTGACTTTCTCCCTGGAGGCAGGGGACATTATGCTATGAGGGAGGCCAGGCTCACTGATGTAGCAGAACCGGGCACAGGATCTTCTCCTAAAATTGGATTTCTTAATCCTGCTCCCCAATCTTTCTGCCCCTCTGTCTTTGGCACACATTTCATTCTGTCAATTCTCATACATACTAGTGAGGAGATCTTTCTTTCCTGATGATCAGAAACAGACACTTTAAGATTATGTATGAAACATTTCACAGAATCACAGGATCACAGAATGGGTAAGGTTGGAAAGAATCACAGCGGGTCATCTAGTCCAACCTCCCAGCTCAAGCAGTTGCCACCTTCAAATATAGGTCATAAACTTCCTACTGCTTCCAGGGAGTCAATGTTTCTATTCAACAAACAGAGAGGAACAAAATGGATCATTTCATATCATCAAAGGATTGTTTTTACCAAGTCACTCATTTAGGAAAATATTCTTGCTCTAATTAAATAGGTATTACAGAGCATATTCTGAGCTCTGGATTGTTTACTCCTAGGCTGTGGTATTTGCTCATCTCTAGCTTTGCCCATTCACTTTCTCTGCTGTGATGGATTGTGGGACTGAGCCACAGGATGATTATGGAAATAACTGCTCTCAGAGCCCAGCTCAGTGAGTGAGAGGAAGAAAATCTTGGTCTCAAAGACCAAGTTAGAAAAGTAAGGGATGAATATGAATCTCCAGTGCAGAACCTTTTTGTGACTTGTGTCCATCTATAAGAGGGGATACTCAATCAATATTTCTGCTCTGCTGTATAACTCACCACAAGTGTAGCACTCAAAGGAATAAATTGCTGCAGTGTGCCAGGTGGATGAATGCGTGAATCATTTGTCTCCTCCTGCTGCTAGAAGCATCTTTTAAAAATGTCTGGTGGAAAAATAATGTACCTTCTCTGAGAGAGATGTATTCTCAATGGAACAGGTACCACATTAGAGAGAGTGATGGAAGCTCTTTTTAGTTACTGCAGAGGGAATATTTTGGATATACCTCAGCTTTCAATATTCTGCATTTTTTTTCTTGGAAACTTTATGTCTGGTGCATAATTGTACTGCTCACTCTAACAATGCCTTTGTTTCCAAGTAGACCACTGATTTCTTTGGAGCTACATGTGTCATTACTTTGAAAAAAAAAAAGACATCCCAATGTAGTCTACAAAAACTGACCTGATTGGGACCATAGAGCTACCTGCATCAGATCCTCAGAGTTTTGATTTGATGGTACATGAGCCCATTAATGTCAATAGCAACTCTAGGAATATTGTGATTACTTTTGTAGTCCTAAGAGTGAATCCAGTTTTCACCAGAGAGCCTGATTTTTCACCATGGTGTTGCTACTTCCATTAAATACATACGTCCTAGGACTGCAAATAGATTGCCTGCAAATGACACAATTTTTTTGGTGCCTGAAGGCAAGGAGAATATTTCTCTGTCTTCCTGATACATTGATTCTAGGAAAAGAAAGAAGAAAGACCATCTGGTTGTAGTTGAGAGACTTTAGAAATCTTCTGGATGTCGCTTTCCCATATGTGCACACTCATCTCTTACAGGTTCGGTTTGAAATTGCAGGGAAAGTCAGATGTCTATTGCCTCAGATAGAGCAAACACTGAGCAACGAGTGTTTGAAATCAGCAGTGAAGTGAGAAGGGACGAGTCGACGGTACGATTGATCTGAAGGAAAAGTCTGGATCCACTGAAAATAATGGCGACTTGAAAGAACATTTTTCTAAAGCAAGGAAATACATCTGTGTGTCAGGAAACAAAGACAAGGGTAATATGCTGGTTGAGTTTGCTGCTGCTGCTACTGCATTCTGCCTGGGACGTGGGTTGGGTGAAGAGCTGGAGGTGATCCATTACTAGAGTCTGTTGACTCTGACTTCCTGTCACAAATTTTTGTGTGTTTATGCTCCAAGTGCAAAAATGTTGGGCCCTTAGAACCTGAATAACTACATGTATTTGGGTCCTAATTTAAAAACTCTGCTTTCAAAATGTTCTGAATGAAACCACCACCAAGCTTTCTACACAGGTGAACATCAGAGAGCTTGAACATGGATCTGAGGAAGTATAAATGCGAACACACATTCAGTCATAATGTCAATGTTTTCATGTACTTCCCTTTTCTGGGCAGGGGAAAGAGACTGTGGTGTTTCAGTGACCCTGATGAATGTGTTGATGGGAGTTTTATCTTCTTGTTATGCAGGCTGGTCACATAAAAGAATGGGGGCAGAATCCTTTTTCACACTAGTGGTTATTTAGAGTAAAAAATATATTTGGCTTTACATTTTGAAAAAGAACTCCCAAAAGTTATCTTCCGGAAATTAAAAACTAAAACCTGGAAAGTTATTTCCAAGCTGCAACTTTCAGATCAATTCCTTTTATAGTCAAACATATTCCTCCTCAGCAAAGTTCAATTTATGCTGAAATTATGGTAGTAAGCCAGTGAATACAAATGAGATCAAATGGATAATGGCAATATACTTCTGTCTAAAGCAAATATGTCTGCAGCTCTCTCAAGCAGAAAAGCTTGCAAAGCAGGGCATAACTGCAATGCCATCATGGTGAGAAGGGCTTTCAGCACCCCAAATGTATGTGGGAGGTGGGGACAGCCAGAAGTAAAGGAGGAACCCGTGGAAATGGAAGAGCTCAGTGTGTGAGAAGGCTGCAGGGAGACCTGGGCGTCCCTGCTTGGAAGGGACAGTGTGCAGATGCAGTGGGCACGAGAGTGGGGAGCTCACGAGCAGTCAGAGGGCTGTGGTCTGAGCAGAGCCCTGGGAACTTGGTGGGCTGCTGCACACCACGGCCAGGGGTGCTTGCAGGGTGCTTAAGAAGGATCAGCAGAGAAGAAGAGGAGCGAGGATTGCGTTCTGTGTAAGGGGTTTATTCCCTGCACAAAGCTTGTGAGTGAGTGTGGAGATGCACCACTGACAGCCTATGAGCCAAGGGCAGAGGAGGGAGGAATGTTAGTGAAGATTAACGGCTGAGGTGGGGAATCTGTGACAGTCTGCCTGGTCAGGAGAGCAAATCAGATGGATTTGTCCATAGAGGGATAGGGAAAAGTGGTTTTGATTTGATGTCTTGGTGTTCATCTGGAAATGTACTAGAAGGGGAAAAAAACATTGTGAAAGCTGAGGCAGTTCCTGGGTAGCCTTAGTGATAATATCTTAAAAGTAAATGCTAGAGGAGCCAGCTCTGGTAAATCCCTACTTCAGATGCTCACAAACAAGGAAAACCCTGTGAGGCTGTATTGACTGAAATTATTTCAGGATCAGGAGAAAGGTTGCAAAATTATGCTGCAGAGTTGGGACTTCAGAAGAGTGGACTGTGACTTATTTAGGGAATTGATAGGCAAAATCCCTGAAAAACTGCCTAGAGAGGGAAAGTGAAGAGGAAAACTGGTTGATTTTAAAAAAACCTGAGAAGATTTCATAACCAGCTATGTTGTTATACAAGATCAGGGAGTTTAGCAGAAATCTGGCCATGCTTGCCTTAGCAAGGAGCTTCTTGAGGAACTGAAATATAAAAAGAGAGATTGCAAATAGTAGAAACATGGGCAGGCCACAGAGCTGGAGTATTGGAGTTCAGACCCAAAATGGGTCTGAAATTAGGAAGGTCAAAGCCCAGCTGCAGATAAAATTAACATGGGGCACAAAGGCTAAGAAGGTAACTGGACACTGAATGGTGGATCTTCTCTGCAGAGGCACTTCTGCCAGGAGGGCCAGAACCTCCAGCAGTCCTCTGGAACCTCTGTAGGAGTTTTCAGCAGGAATTCATAGGACCATAGAATGTCAAGGGGTTGGAAGGGACCTTAAACACCATCTAGTCCCAATCCCCCCTGCCATGGGCAGGGACACCTTCCACTTGACCAGGTTGCTCAAAGCTTTATCTAACCTGGCCTTGAACACTGCCAGGGTTGGGGCATCCACAGCTTCTCTGGGCAAGTCTATTTGGAACAATAAAGAAGAAAACCTGGTGACTATACTTTTCATGAATCCACTAATTTTGTTTTTACTGAGGACACTGTAATTAGGGTGTACCAAGTATATGAATATAGTGCAAACCAGAATCCCCATTTGGGGTAATAGTGCTCATTACCATTAAAAGGGCTTCATTTTGGAGGGGTTCACTGCTTGCTTTCTTGGATTACATTTCTTTAATTTTTTCCCATTCACATATCCTGTTTCCCCAGAGACGCAGTAATAGAAATTGTATTTACTTCCAAACCACGTTGCTTCCTGGGGAAATAATCCTTTTAGGTCTACTCTTACCAATGTCTTCTTTAGCAGGAGCAGCAGCAGCTCATGCAAGATGAAAGTATCAGGCTTAGCAAGCTGGTGTGTAAGCTAAAGGCTCTGAACTGTTGGAACAAAACCTTCAGAAGGCACAGCTCTCTGCTAAGCTCAGAGACACTGAGGTGATATTTCCTTACCATTTCATCTGTTACTATGTCTAATTTTTTGCAAAACTCGTGGTCAGGTTGGAGAGGTTCATGGAATCATGGTGAGCCTGTAGGAGCTCTTGGTAACTGCAGATTTTAGGTAAAAATTCTAAATTTTTTCCCCACTGCATTACGGGTATAATGGTGGTCTTCAAATGGGAAGAATGTGAAACAAATCTCTGATGCTTGCTTGAAGCAAGCATTTTGGAAATATGTGTAGCCTATAGTATTCCTAATTCTGTCATTGACTCAGAAGATGAATTATGATACTGTATCAAAGTTTCCTGTTTCATAACTGACCAGAAGGTATGAAAGAGAAGACAGGCAGACATGAAAATGAACTAGATTGTTGTTTGGGAAGCGGTGGCATTTGTTTTCTTTTGTTTCAATTGGTATCTGCTTAAATGAAGCACACAGCATGAGGTTTTATAAATTTAATTAAAGAAATACAAGATTGAGGACAAAAATTACTAAATTAAACTGAAGTGAAAATGGATGCAAAGAAAAGCGCCTCAAGGCCGTGAATGAAGCTGATTAGGATTGAACAAACAGGCTATTGATTGTTATAGTGGCTAATGAGCTGCACATGTCAAACAAAGGAAAGCAGAATGGATCATATTTGTTAATCTAAAAAGGGTGAAAACATAATGGGCTTTGTGTGCTTGTAATTTTAAACCTTAATAAAATGGATGTGCATAGACTTAGTTCAGCTGTACCAGGGAGATGCTAAATCATCAGAATATTTGAGTAAATAGTCAAAAAATGATTGAATTATTGCAAATTGGTGGATTTAAATAAGAAATAAGAGCCCTCTTCACAGGATTTAAAAGAAAAGTCTGAAACTGAGAAAATTATCAGGAGAATTTGGCTTTTTTAAAATTAGAAACTAGCACACCTCACTCTGGCAGAGCTTTCTTGTGTTTGACTTTGGAATGATCCTGAAGACCTAAGAATTTGTGTTTCACTGTCCCTCACTCCAAGTGCAGAGAATCCTGGATCCTGTTTTTTCCAGTTCAAATGGCTGGGAAAGGAAAGAGGGCTGCTGAATCTGCGCCTGACATAGTAAGATGTATATATATACGCACATTTATGATTGTGTTTGAAAGAAATAAAAAGACCCTGCCTGGAAGGAAAACAAGCTTCATCACACATATTTTTGCTTTAGAGACAATGAAGGGATAAACAGATTAGTAGATGGATAAGTCTTTCTAATGCATAAGAAAGATCAAGTTTTGCATTTCTCTGAGCTTATTCGCACACAAGAACTTGAATTGCTGAAATGTAAATATAGTTACAGATGTGCAGTTGTACCCATAGGAAACATCATCTTACATTTTCCCCTTCAGGGACCCCTCCTGTCCATCCTCTTCACATCTCTGCTTTAAAAAACGTCCAGCTTTTGTTAGAAGATAGGAACAATTCAATCCCAGTTTACTCAAAACTCTCTGAGAGATTTACCTTTCCAGAAACCCACTTCTCTATAACAGAGAGAAAATGACTGCTCACATATTGTCTCTGTTATGTGCTTTCTATTTACAGGAAGCTCTTCAAAACAAAAAAGAGTGTCTGAAGCAGCTCATGTCTGTAAGGAAAGCTCTTGCAAAATCTCAAACAGACACTGTCAAGCTAAAGAAATGGCTGTGTAAACTGGTATCTGAATTCTCCTCTCCATCTCACTAGTTTTAATGAGCAATCTGCCTGCTGTTATTCTATGAGAGAAATGGATTAAAAACTGACTACCTACTACAGCTACTGGAGATGGATGTGCATTTTATGGCATTGAGACAATGTATTTGTCTGAGTGCTCCAACCGTCCCAGGCAGAGAAAGCTAAGGAAAAAAACTGTAGCATCTTGGAAGAAGTTTGAGTCAGGTACCAAAATGACACCTACAGGCACTACATTTACATCTGTCATCAACAGTGCTGGATGCATGTTTTAGTAGCAAAAAAGACACAGCTAATATTTTATTCCACAGATTAAAAAAAATTAAATTACAGATCTTGAGGTTATTAGTCTTCTACCCAATCATTAAATTTCAAGGGAACATTCAGGACGTTGTCATTAAAACCAGAACAAATTAATTACATGGTTTTTTGGCTGGTTGTTGTTGTTGTTTTTTCAATCTGAACACCTTCATGGATATATCACTACGGCAGCAAGCTGCCTTTCACTTCTACACATGGCTGCACATGCTGAAATGCCCCATTCCTCAAAGTCAGACTGAAAAGCACACTCTTCACTTGCAATATACTTCATGCCAGGCAACATCACTGTATGGAAAATAAGTCTTGTCAAACCAACCTCATTTCATTCCGCTGATAAAATTACAAGTTAGATAGATAAACATAATGTAGAGATGTAATATATATTTGGAAGGGCTGTGTGGGTTAGCTGCACATAAATTTTGTATTTTAAATTTCAGAACTACACCATATCAATAAAAATGCTAAATGGATTGAGAGCTAGATTTTTTTGACATATAGAAACGCAGCATTTTCATTAAATTTAGTTGGTTTCTGATGGGTTTCCACAAGGGTTGGTAGCAGAGCTATCAGTATACATTTTTGTCAGTGGCTTAGATAAATATAAAATTTTAGATTATAAAAATAAGCAATGACATATTTGGGGAGGAATGTTAGTGAATTTGATAAGGCACATACAGTGAATAATGATGTGGGCAGAGCAAGAGTACAGAATCACACAGGTAACTCAGTAACTTGGGTCTCCCTCTGAGAAGTATTTCAGTGCCTGCTTAGATGAAGAACGAGAAGAAAGCAGGACTTGTGCAGAGCTGGGTAACTGCATCCCTGGACAGGACAGGGAATTTAACAGACAGATGACTGGCTGTGTAGCGTGGTACTGGAAAAGATGGATGCTGCAATCCTTTAGTTTATAAAAAGGAGAGCAGTGCAGATATAGTAAAAAAGAGTTTGTAGCTCTATGTACAACACAGAAATAATGCTCCTAGTTACAGAGTGTACTACATAACACAGATGAGAAAAAAATGAGGGAGTACAGAGAAGAGTTCCAAAAATTACGTAAGGGCTGCAGGAAATGCTTTCTAGCAGAGGGCTCAATCTGTTTAGCTTACCTGAAAGAAGAGTGGCATGCTTACAATCCACAGATAATTATGTGGAGACAGAAGATCAGACATTAAAAAGTACTCAAGGAAAGGTGAAGCTTCAAAGTTGAGGCCAGAAAAATTGAAAAAGGAGAAATTAGAAACAATGTTTTCAAAATGTGATTAACCAATGACAATATGGCTAAAGGAGCATCTTCAAAAACCAATGCATTTTTGGGAAACATGGATTAGCCAAACTAACTTACTCATTCCAGTACAAGGGTAATGAAGGTAAAGGTGATATTAAAAATTCACATCTGGTAGATTGATTTCGCTATTCTGAGCTTATCAGCCTGTGAAACTCCAACCTTAGTAAGGCTGAGAGAGCTCCCCAGTGAAAAATGTTTGGGCTGTGACTGCTTTAAATTCTGCATGTTCAGATTTTTCAGCAGAGTTGAATTAATAAATTGGTTTTCTTCACTGACAAGCTGTCAATTTACTTCCAGAAGACCCACTGCATCTGTCATCTTTCTAGCAGCAGCTTTTGTTGGTTTTGTTTTCTTTTGGTTTCTGACATCAACTTCTGGTTCTTTACTTTCTTTCTAATTCCTTTCTTACCATTATGATGATGGAATTTACCAACGGCAAGCTTCCAACCTTGCCTGTACAGGAGGGTTTGGCTTTAAATACCATTGCATTTGATTGAAGTGCAGATTCTAACATGTAGCCATACTGTCTGTCTCTACAAACTATGTACAAACAGCAATGTTTGAAAAACCTGTGCTCATTTTCCCTCTTTCCTTCTTTATACATTTTTTTAAAAACAAATTTCACATGCAGAACAGAGGCTCATTGCAGAAAGCAAATTACAACAGAATGAGGAAATTGGAAGCAACTGAACTTTTTATTTGCAATTGAATGAGTTCTCCACATGAATGTTGTTCTGAGGCTTCTCTCTCTAACAAGCAATGATATAAATACAGCATTCTGTTTCTAACTCACCCTACCCTTCCCTTGTGCTTCCTGTTTTCACAACACAGATTTTATTTTTGGTTTAGGTCTGACTGGGCATTTTAGATATTAGGATAATTCAGAGTTGTTTATCAACATTTCATTATCTTCGGTACCAAGTAAGACAATGTGGGACTGGGTTTCTCTTCATTTAGCTCAGCTGGGCATGATGTCTGAGGCTTGATCACCAGGGTTTAAAAGGAAATCAAAAAGGTTGATTTCCTCTTGGACAACTTGGAAAATCAATGGTTGATTTCCATTTGGAAAATGGGAACTGGGATAAAGCAATTAATTCTGAAGTGTTTATAATTGCATGTTTTAGAAACAAAAGCTGTTGGAAGTAGTATAGAGGTAGTTAAAAACAGCCAAGAACTTCCAAGAGACATTGCTTTCTGTGCAATGAAAGCTAAAAACATGGAGAAGCTGTTTGAAGAGAAGAAAAAGAGCAGAGAGTGAAATGCTTCTTTGAGGGAAGCTGAAAAACCTTCTAAAGCATGCTATCTTCAACAAAGAAAAGGGGACAAGAAAGAAATGTAGCAGATACACTCATAATGCAGAGTCGAAGAAAGGAAATATTAGCATTTCTGAAGAGTTGTCTCAAGTTTTAACATTGTCTGACCACACATCTGAGTGCGTCCCTTCAAGTGCCTGAACTTCAGAGCTTCTTTGTAGCTGTCCAAGTGTGCTGGATATGTCTTGCAGAAGGAGCCTCGGCACTGTGCTGGCCCCTGCCTGCTGGGGGCCTTAGGGCCATGGTCCACTCGTTGGTGGCCTCTTGTGCACCAGGCAAAGCATCAGCAGTTGGGCTGGGAGAGGATTGTCCCGCTCTGCTCTGCTCTAGGGCGGCCTCACCTCGAGTCCTGTGTGCAGTGTTGGGCACCACAATATAAGAAAGGCATTAAGCTGTGGGAGAGAGTCCAAAGGAGAATAACAAAGATGAATGGCCTTGAGGGGAGGCCGTACAAGGAACAGCTGAGGTCACTTGCTCAGCCTGGAGGTGCCCAGTAACAGGACCCTGGCAGGTTGGGCTCTGGCACAGGCTTCCCACGGAAGTGGTCACAGCACCAAGCCTGACAGAGTTCAAGAAGTGTTTGGACAACGCTCTTGGGCTCATGGCATGACTCTCAGGGATGGCCCTGTGCGGACAGAAGCTGGACTCAAGGATACTGATGGGTCCCTTCCAATTCTGCATATTTGATGATTCTATGATTGTCTTTCTGCTACTTCTCAGGACCATCCTGTTGACCCTGGGTCAGTATCCTTGCTCTAGAAAGTGAGCAGTATTCTCCATACTTAAGAGGTAAACTGCCCAAGAATTTGTGTAAGGTACTGGTGCAGAGGGAATGGGTGTGGAATATCAGACAGAACGTCCTGGCAGCCCTGGGGAGACTGAGGGTTTTGCAGCTAAAGCAGCAGCTGGCTGGGTTTGGTGGCTCTGGGGGACTTGGTTGTGCCCCAGGCCTCTGCCATAATTGCCATTCTCATCACCAGGCTAAACGAGGAACTTTGGGGCCTCACTTGGACACTGGCTCTCTCAATGTTCCTGGGTCTGCAGCGCCTGTGACATTTTCCAGGCAGGGCTTTGACACCAGTGCTGCAGAGCTGACAAACTGCTGTCCTTTGGCTTTATCTACTCCACACTGGACATGAACTCTCTGCCCTTACCTCTGTTTCACATTGTGCCACATTGTCACACATTACAACGCTGTTCCCCAAAGTCTGGACTATCAAATGAATGTACTCGGAACTGCTTTAATCCAGCCAGACCACAAAAATGACATTCGTTTTCACTGAACTGATGCCATTGTACTGAACTGATGTATTGAGTCTAATCTTAGTGTGTATTTGCTAATAATTGATTTAGTGTGACTGAAATCAGATCCACTCTTAAGATTGTCTCCATGTAAAAAGTGCTGTAGAGCTTTAACTGCTTCAATTTAAAAATTGTTTTGGGCAAGTAAATACAATCTCTTAGCACAGTTCGTAGAGTAGGCTCTTGGCTGTGAAATGTGCAGTGCTTCTTTTGTAGTACAGCCTGCAGAAAAAAAATGCTTTTTGGAAACTACTTGATTACACTTTAACTAGATGAATCCATCTACTGACAATTTCGCTGCCTCAAAAGCCTCCTTACCCCTGCTTTCTTGGCCTATTGAGAAAAAAGCTTTCGAAGTGTATCTGAATGTCTCTCCCCTAAACCTAGCAAAATATATTCTGTCTTCAATCTTTCCAAGCATCAAGGTGAAAGCATGAATTGTTTGTTTTCTGGAGTCAGGATGACAAATGCCATTCTGCTGGAAATAATTTCTCCGGCTTCTGGCAGGTTTTCTAAACAAAATCACATGAGAAACTTTTACACAGCCACAGCAGTTGGTGCATGAGGTCAGTGGCCTCATGTGCTCCATGAGGCCACTGATTTCATAGGTGTGTATCTTTGATGGGGCTCTGAACTGTTTTGTTTTGTTTAAAAAATATCCCTCCAAGAGATCAGAGATGTCAACAGTTGTATCAGCCTTTGAGGAGGGCAGAACAGAAAAGGGTAACTGCAGTGCTCATGCTTTTATTGCCACAAAATAGTCCCAGCTGCAGCTAGCACCTAAACCTCAAATATAAATTTAGTTACCCGTTACAGTCTGTGTGAAAGCTGAGGGAATAGATGCTGTTTTTTTCCACACACCTTTGCCCTGAAAATGAATGTAGGGCCTTGTCTAATTAGGGTTACCTGCAGAGTACAGTGAGGTAAAGGCCTCTTTACTGTTTTTAACTTCCTCCAGAAATGCCTGAAACCCAGATTCCATTATTAAACAATAATGAGAATGTCAATTTGCACTATTCATGCTGTACTTTGCATTCAGAGAGATTATAGGTATGTTTAGCAAAGCTGTAATTATGGATTACTTCAGCCAGAGAGAACTCATTCACTTGAGTGCACAGGGCAACATTTCTCCATTTCAATCTAGGCCCCTGCTTTGAGGCAGAGCTATCAGATGATGAATTTTTGTTGCTGCCATTAATCCTTTTACCATCTTTCAGATACAAAGTCAGTTAACCTAAGAGTGCAGGGTTTAAAACAGGAGACAGGTTGATGAACTGCAATGTCAAGTTTATGATCTGGAAGCTGCAGTTTCCCAGAGGAATACGACTGCAGGTAAAGACAGGTTATGAGTTATGTGT
Organism: Tichodroma muraria; assembly: GCA_013390105.1. NCBI lineage: Eukaryota > Metazoa > Chordata > Aves > Passeriformes > Sittidae > Tichodroma > Tichodroma muraria. Next base: position 58,273 of record WAAG01045239.1, read on the forward strand.
CCATGTCTCTGAATGCCTCTTTAACCTTTGAAGGAATAGGCAACTTAAGCCAAATATAAAAGAGGGGATGATTTGCTCTGTAATGAAAGCATTTAGGTAGAGGAGAAAGACCAAAACCAACCTTCAGGAAAAATCAGACAACTCAAATGTCGTATCTATGCTTTCTGACACCACAGCTGCTGAAGCAGCACAACACACCCAGTTAACAACTTTAAACCATAATTTGTGTTGTCTTTTGCTTTGTAGGGTTATCATGGGAAATAAAAGGAAAGCTGCATTTAGTGGTGAAGGCAACTGGGAGACAAAGGACCCCAAGAGGTAGGAAATCAGGCTTCGGTAGTGGTTCTGCTCTTGGAACAGCTTACTTAGAAACCATGTGGGGCAGTCAAACAAGACTGCATCCTTGTAGTTCAGTTAGATATATGCCTATGATTGCAAGATTTTTTAGAGGCTTTCAGGAGAGCAGTGAGCGCTGTATAGCCCTTAACTAAATTAACACAGACCTTAAACCTTTTAACAGAAGTCTTTCTTCTCAGCTGTTTGTTATGTAACTTTTAAAGGTAATGTTTATGTAATTCATGTAATTGTAAAAGCTTGATTAGAGATTTCTAGCCCTACCTGTCTGAAGTTTCTGGTTTTTTCTCTTTCTGACAGACCAGAAAGAGAAAAAACCAGAAATTTTTTTTCTGGTTTCTTTTTAACAAAAAAAATGTTTTTTTTGTTAAAATCATACTGCCAGTCTGACAAACACATGCAGAAAAATTGATGGGCAATACCCAAATTCCTAGTAAGGTAAGTACACAGAAAAACCTCAAATGATCTTCCAAGGTCCATTTCTATGCTACGAAGAGTATACAATATTACAAATTTAAGTACAGTTTCCTACTGCAGGAAAATGTTAGCTGTTCCTGCTTCAGGAAACTGAGAAACGCTCATTAGCACACAGCTGAAGACAAGACACAAAGCAAGAAATGGGACATATCTTTACTTAATACACAAATATACTTGGCTTCTCTGGCTTTAAGCCAATCAAGTTCAGGGAAAAGCTGGTGCAAAACTTGTAAGTCACATTGATGCCCTGAGCACAAGGAGAGCAGCTGTGACAGTAGATTTTCTTTTCTCCTTCAGTGAGTTACTATTGCTAAAGATGATGCAGAGCTGGAAAAATTGTCTGAGAAGCTTGGATTTCTCTGTGTTCAACACAGGAGTGCCATCAAACTCAAGACACATAATCGGAAATGCGTCAAAACCCTGCAATGTATTGTTGCTACCTTCTCACCAGTGATATTTTTATTCTTATGTCTAATATTTAATGGATACTGTGAAGTTTTGATTTTTTTCCATTTCAAAAAGGTAGAAGGAAGTTTGCCCAGCTGTTGTCCCACAGTATAAACAGTATAAGAAGTAATTTGCCAGATAATAAGTCAATATTAAATGGCTTTAATTTATTTAATTAAATATGTTTTTAATCATTAACACTAGCACTTTCTGATAAGGCAATAGAGGCTTCCATCATGTAAAGATGTCTTTTCTGTTAAATTGATTGCACTGTGCCACTGACCTACAGTACTTGGCCAGATCTATCTATATAGGGGTGGCAACTCTTAACGTGCAATACCTGTGTTGTGACTGTAAGGTTAAAATGTTTTGAAAAAGATCATGTCAACTTTGGAATTGTCCAGGTGGACTAAATCTTCAGCCAGTTTGTAAGAAAAATCTACCAGTTAGCAATCTGAGCCATGTCCGCTAGGTATTTTCTCCAGTCCTTTTCCTTTCACTTTCACATCTTCCTCTTCTTCGCTCTCCAGTGCACTAGGTCCTGGCCTGTCTCAGCAGCCTTGAACAGTTGCTGCTCTTCTTTCTGGGTTCGTGTGGTGTTTGTGCTGGCAGCCTCTCAAGCCCCTGCTGCAGAATGTGTGGACACCTGATGCATCTGGCCAGACTGGGCCACTCTGGCCAGCTGATCTGCTGCTTCAGCAGAAGGCCAGAGCCCCTTGGGCATGCACCCTGAAATAACATCAGAAACAGCTAACCACAGCTAACACCTTGGATCATATCTGAGAAGTGTCTCAATTAACATATTAAGTGCAGGATTACAGATACACTGCAAAAACACCCTCATCTGTTTAGTTAAAGTTAGTGGGAGATGCTAACACGGGGTGAGGAAGCGGTACAATTACATCACATTGCAAACAGATTTAATCAGGGCTAAATCACATCAAAGCCAATAGCAAGCAAAGCCTTTGAGTCAGTGGGGATTTTTCTTGGTAGCTGAAGAGTTGGTATTAAGTGGCTGCATCCCTGTTTTTCAGAAATTAAATTGAAGACTAGAATTCACTTGGGAATTTGGTGTCACAGGGACCAGATCTCCACCTTTTAATACCTCTCCACACCTTTTAATCTTGGCTTTCAAAAGGACCAGAAAAGACATAGTTGTAGGGAAAACAGTCTCATATTATAAAGTAGATTTGGGACAGCAGGAATCTTCTGCTTCACTGAGATGTCTCTTGCTGCAGGAATGAATGCTGATACACTCATTACTATGAATTGAAAGGGCAATAGGGCGAGCTGCAAAAATTGCAGAAAATTTCAGGTTTTGAGAGTAGTTCAACCATTCGCAAAAATTTTTTGTCTTACCTTCTTCCAAGATCATCCATGAACTGGTTTGTGCAGACTAAGCAATATATTATTCAACTATACTATGCTGAATGTTCACAACTTGGGATTTGTTCTTTTTTTTTTTTCTTTTCCTTTACCCTAACACTGTTCTTAGAGGTCAGAAACAAAAGCTTTTGCATTTACTTGAGTTCTACTTTAACTCTGTGTTAGTAACTCTTCAGGTTTTGCAGCTCAGGTACGTGCTGTCAGCATTACCAGTGATATCCTTTTAATTTTGACCCAAGAAGCAGCAATGACATAAGAGGAAACACTCTAAGACCTAAGACAGTAAGTAATGATGGCATTGATAATCAGCTGATATGGTTGCAGAATGAGCAAATTTTTTGCTCTGCAAGCTGTGATTTGTATACAGACCTAGGCAGGTTTCATGTGGACAGTAAGTCAAAGCCCTTTGAAGATTTATCTTCAAGAGCAAGGTGACAACATGCATTGTTAATAAATGGGAAAAAGAAGTTCCAAAAACTGACTAAGGAAAGGGAGCAGGAAGGAGGTATTTAGTTAGCAATGGTCTAAGAGATAATTTTTTTGAGTACTGTGCCATGATTAATGACACTGTATGTTACTTATGCTTCCAGGTGCCTAGCAGATGAAAGGAGAGAACAGCAGATAGGGTATTACTACACCAATATGAAAAGTCTCTTCATACTGTCTTCACATAGCTACAGCAACAAAGGCTAGTCCAGAAGTAAACCTAAATGTACTTTATAATCATTCCAGGTCATTTTAGAGAATGCCACTGAACTGGCAACCTTGAAGTAAGAGAAGAATAACTCCCACATAAAGAGAGGCAGTAACACTCATGTACTTCAATGCATCCGGACGCAATGTTCAATACCAGCTCCAGTCATTCAAACTGCCAATCCATTTTAGGAACTGGGTGCTGCAGATCCTCCTCCTGAGCAAGAGCAGTACTTCATGTCCTCCCTTCACAGACAGTGCAGCATAGTACAGAAAGGCAAGGACATCAGTTAAAACTAAAAGGCTTCCTTTGATTGTGGTAACCTTGGAACAGGGTGGTGCAAAACACAGCTAGGTGCTTAGAGAAAAACATTGGTGTCTGGTGTTTTATTTGTTTGGGTTTTTTTAACTGCTTTTCTATTGCAACCCTTGCCTACCACATCCTGCCCAGTGCAGTGCTCTCACCCCCAGAGGCTGCTGCCTGCACACTAAACCTTTCATGTCTGTTTAAAGATGACTCATCAAAAGTGTTGTCTTGACCTGCCCCAGCACCTTCTGTGCTCTCCATCTAGAAAGGGGAAGAAGTGCAGCTCCTTCCACAATGCCAGAAGATACCTATAAGAATACAATAACAATAAAATAACATAAAATAAACATAATATAAATAAACAAAATAAATAATTAAAAATAAATAACATATAGAATAAAATAACAATACCTAGAAGAAAACAGAAAATGTTCATAACTATATCTGCATTTATCTTGCATGGAAAAAAGCTTACTTATATAGCCTAGCCAATAAAGGACTCAGAGTATCTTCCAGAGATGAGTCAAATTGTATTGCAGCTTTTGATCACTGACAATACTAATCTTTGCGTCTTTTAGCATTATCCATATGCCTGGATGCTTGTGAACACAAATAAACACTTAAGCACTATCTTTTATAAGTAACTAAGACCTAGAATTAAATTCAGGCAAAACTTAACAGCATTGCATTAGTTAAACACTTATTAAAAGAGCTCAAAGTTGCGTTAGAAATGCTGCAGTACATTAGTAGAGATACAGGATTCCTAGAATAGGGCTGACATCCTTCACCATTACTGAAGGAAGTTTTAATTCATGAACGCTTGTTGCTACATCGAAACGAGTAACTTTATTCCCAGAATGCCGTGGAGTCAGCTATCAAATAACATGAGATCTTTTTAAGGTATGCAATAAATGAAGTACAATGTGAGTGATAACTATCCAAGGTCAGTTGTCACTAGAGAAGCCATCAAATGTGATTTTAGCACACTCCAGAAACCAAATGCCAATTTGGAAGTAGAGCAATAGCATCAGTATGTTACGTGCCACTGCAGCAGCAAAAAGGGAAGGGCTGTCTCCAGTAATCACAGTTTCTTGTTAAAACACCTGAAGTATTACTCAATATAGCAAAATTCAAAGACTGTTTTAGAAAAAACGTTATACCTACAGGAGATAGTCTTCAAAGAACAGCAGTGACACAGGCTGGTACTATAGGGATAAACCACTGTACACAGACTTTCAGTGGTGCATTGTAACAAAAACTGAACTTCAGTCCTTAACTGTGTGCAGCAGATGGATGATTTTCCAGAAGGCATAGCAATTTTAAGAACATCAGGAAGCTCTAAGTTTCCTTCATTCCCATACAGTCTTTCCAGAACTACAGCTAAATTTTTTGCAATTTCTCATCATATACAACTGAGTCATGTCAATACACATTCATACACGATACACTACCCACATAAGCATCAAGGTCATGATGTGAAACTGAGGTTTCTTCCCCCAGAGCTGGTTGTCATTTCAGTCAGCAACCACAGAACTGCACACCCTCTGTTCTCTTGCTCAAGCATACTGATAAATTCCCTGGCATGTGGGGACTGAGGAAACTGGCAGATGAAGCTGCTATCCATCATATTTGAGAAGTCATGGTAGTCAGGTTTAGTTCCCACTGACTGGAAAAGGGGAAATGTAACCCCATTTCTAAAAACAAAAATAAAAAAAGAAGGTCCAAGAAACTACAGGCTGGTCAGCGTCACCTTGGTGCCTGTTAAGAAGATGGAGCAAACCATCCTGGAATCTGTGCTAAAGCACATGGAAAATAAAGAGGCAATTGGTGACAGCCAACACAGCCTCATTAAAAGGAAATCATACCTGACCAATCTGGTGGCTTTCCACAATGGGGTCACAGCATTGGTGGGTGAAGGAAGAGTAACAGACATCACTTACCTTGACCTGTGCAAAGTATTTGACACTGTCCCACATGACATCCTTGTCTCTAAACTGGAGAAACACCGATCTGACAGACTGACTACTGGGTGCATAAGGAATTGGCTGGATGGCCACACTCAGAGCTGCAGTCGATGGCTCAATGTCCAAGGGGAGACCAGTGACGAGTGGTGTCCCCAGGGCTCGGTGTTGGGACCAGCACTGTTTAGCATCTTTGTCAGTGACAGGGACACTGGGATCAAGGGCACCCTCAGCAAGTTTGCCAATGACACCAGGCTGAGTGATGCAGTGGACACATCGGAGGGAAGGGATGTCATCCAGAGGGACACTGGCAGGCTTGAGAGGTGGGACCCTGCAAACCTCATGAAGTTCAACAAGGGCAAGTGCAAGGTCCTGCACTTGGGTCAGTACAATCACAAAAATACAGGTTGGGCAGTGAATGGACTGAGAGCAGCCCAGAGGAGAAGGACTTGGATATTTTGGTCAATGAGAAGCCCAACATGAGCTGGCAATGTGCACTCACAGCCCAGAACAACTGTGTCCTGGAGTGCATCAGGCGAAGTGTGATCAGCAGCTTATGGAAGGTGATTCTTGCTCTCCACCCTGCTCCTGTGAGAACTCACCTCAAGTACTGCATCCATCAGACCTGCAGGAGTGAGCCTAGAGGTTGCCCAGAGCAGCTGTAGATACCCTATCCATGGAAATGTTAAAGCTCCATCCAACCTGGCCTTGGAGCAACCTTGTCTATTGGAAGGTGTTCCTGTCCAAGGCAGGGGAGCTGAAACTAGATGATCATCAGAATCCCTGCCCATCACAACCACTCCATGGTTCTGTGCAATCAGAAAAGAAATACGGCTCAGAGCAGTACCTTTTTCATGAAAGTTCTAACAGCCTCACTGCAAACACAGACAGCAACTCCTCTTCCACCTGACATCCAGTACTAAAAACTGCTTAGAAAGAGGAGTATTAAGCCTCAAGTGTAACACTTAATGCATACTTTGCTCCTCTTTGGCTTTAAGCAGAAAACAAGAGTTAAGCTAACATGGGAAAAACATGACCTGAATGACCTGAAAAATTATTTTGAGATAATTCTAAATCTGAATCAGTATTGTTAAATACAAAGTTAATAATGTTTTTATGGGAACTAACTCTTCAAACCTTGCATTCTTCCTCTTTCCCTAAATATTTCTCAATTCCCATGGGAAACAACTCATCTCCAAGTCAGCAAACAGACATTCCTCTTGGGGATTGCTCACATTAAAGAAAGTTCGCAGGTAAAATTCCATTCAACAGATTTTATTTATGAATTTGGTTTTGCGATTACAACTGCTTCAGTTTTCTTCCACTGAAGACAAGATGCAAACTTTTACAGCAACACTTGCGGAGAACATTCGTAAGGTAACAGCTTGATATTTGCACAAGTTGGCTTCAAGAAAAAGCCAGGTAACTTGACGACTCACTACGATTCAGTGCCTAAAACTGATTTAGGGCCAAGTACAACCACAGACCTATGAGCTACCTTCCACTTCAAAACACAAGGCCAAGAAAAACTGCAAGTTGTTACTTCAGGTTTTTTGCTAGTACACAGCACAGATCAGCTGATCTTGCATTTCACAGAGGAGTAATTACTTTGGACAGTGAGGCAGCCAAGCACATGGTGAAGATGTATAACCCAGCCTCCCCTCCCCCGAAACAACTGAAAGGGAAACCATTCAAGCCACAACTCAGCACTGTGGAATTACACCTCGCTGGCAAGGCAAATGAGCCAGAGGTGCCTAGTGCAGGCCTTCCGGAAGGTGACTAAATTGATACAGCACAAACTTGAGTTTTTCAGATAGGCATTTGTACATGCTAGAGATCCTGGGTTTCCTAAAGTCTTGGAAAATAGCAATTGCTGGCAACACAACAAATTCAGTAACTAAGGCAAGGTATCCCTTCTACCCTTTTAAACAAAATTTGAGGCAAACAAGTAAGCAATTTTAAGGCACTTTAAACATTATTTTTAGTTTGCTTTACCAGCATACTTTATCAGCAACCTAAATCAGGATTAGCAAAGCTGATGAATAAGCATTTCAGCAACATTTTACAGAGCAACTTTTCTGTGACAGTATCTTCCATGCTATGAAGTGTTCTGTAGGACTTTTCTGCAAGTTTCCCAAAAGAGCCCTTTGAGGCCAGAAACTGTACACTAGGTATAGTTTGCTTTGCTGAGCTAAAGGCAAACTGTCATATTTCAAGAGTATTTTGTTCACTTCAAAGGACAGAATACAAGCTCATGGATTTTTTTTTTTTAAGAAATAAATGTAGTAAAATAGTTCTGAGATAGGGAAAGGACAGATTTAAGAGACTTCATAATAAGGCCAAGGATATACCAACTCACACACATACTGTTGCTGAAAACTGGCTGCTCACTGCTGTTTTCATAAACCTGAGCTGATTGTCTTAGTTTTGTCTAGAAAACCAAAAGCTAATGAACTCAAAATACAGTACCGGTGAGTAACCTCTGCACTTCATAGCAATTTGAGTTTTCTATGCAGCACAATAGAAACAATGCCATTCAAACTAGAAGAACACAGGAAAGCAACACTGTACACTTCACGTTTCCAACTGAAATGCACTTAATTTGCTTCACAATTCAAGTCCCACTGCCATGACTATCAATGCTAATTTTGTATTAGGTGCCAAATTCCAGTCAAGTCAGAGCTAGTAAGACAGTACTACAGATCATCCCAAAACTGATGGTCAGAGGATATCATCAGAAGCTATGCATTATGTGCTACCTCCACCACTTGATTTTATCTGTACTTCCATTTTTCCCCGTGGGTTTATTTTCACAGGTGCTCAAGTCAGTCTGCATTGGAGATGACATACCTTTGTTACTCAGATCACATGGCTGATCCAGCTAAGGGCAATAAAAACCCCTAAACTATCTGGCTGAACAGACTTCCTTAACCAGTTCACTGCAAGGTGACACAAACCTGAAGCCAGGAAGGGGCAAAGGGAAAGAAAAAAGGCATAGCCTGCAGCCCTAGGATTACAGCAATCCTGACTAGGATCAAATCGGCAGATCTTCTGAACGACCCTTAATTGCTCCTTCAGCAAGCAGACATTCAGGAGGGTAATAAAGAACAAAACAACAACCCAAGCTCCTGAAATTAATTGCAACGAGTTTTAAGAACCGTTTGAGTAACAAAAACATCAGGATTTCCCAAACATGGGTATTTCAAGTATAAATGTGAGCTGTTGCCTTTTTATACAGGGAGTGAACTGAATTCTATCACTAGTTTTATGGGTGGTCTTTGTAGGCCAGAACAAAAGGTAAACAAGTCAAAGCTTCTGTTTGCGGCTGAACATCGCTGTACCATACTCCTCACCCTAAAACAAAATCACTAAGGGACAGTTATTCAGTTATTCTAGGGAATT